>CM065120.1:1132500-1260000 GCA_033026305.1 Cirrhinus molitorella
CAATAACAGCGTAAACGTCAGATGAACTGCTGAAAACGGAAAACTTCAAGGCAATATGATGGAGGTCAGTGGGTGAAACGTCCAGCTCATGGTTTACCCTAAAATCAAGGAAAACAAACTTTTTTTTTTTTTTTTTAATTTTGGGGTGGAATATATTTTTGGTTCGGGTTTTTTTTTTGTGATTGACCCTTATATGTCAAATGTATGCATGTTTTATAAAGACACAAGGGTTGTATCATGTTCATGGCTTTCAATCTTGTTCTGTTCTGAAGAAAGTCTGAGCTTTTGTGTGATTGAAAATCCATGCTTTCTCATATTCTGAGCCTGTGGAAGCCCATTTCCACTACTGAGTAAAAAAACAGGTAATAGCGACTTTTTATCTCACAATTCTGACTTTTATTCAGAATTGCATTATGTAAACTTGCAATTCAGATTTTTTTTTTTTTTTTTTTCATAACTGTGAGATATAATCTCACAATTGTCAGTTATAAAGTCAGAATTGCGGGAAATAAAGTCAAAATGATGAGATCTAAACTTACAATTCTGACTTTTTTCTTGCAATTGCAACTGTATCTAACAATTCTGACTTTCATTATCAGAATTGCAAATTAATTGACAATTGCGAGTTTACGGACTTTTTTTCTCAGAACTGTGAGATATACAGTCAAAATTGCGAGAAATAAAGTCAGAATTGTGAGATAAACTCGCAGTTCTGACTTTTTTTTTGGAACTGTGAGATAAAGCACAATTGTGAGTTATAAAGTCAGAATTGCAAGAAACTCAATTCTGTCTTTTTTTTCTCTTTTTTTTTCTCAGAATTGCGAGAAATAAACTCAATTTCTGTTTATAAAGTCAGAATTGCAAGAAGTCTGAATTGCAAGATCTAAACTTGCAATTCTGACTTTTTTCTTGCAAGTGCAACTGTATCTAACAATTCTGGCTTTCATTATCAGAATTGCAAATGAATTGCAAATTCTGACTTTTTTTCTCACAATTGCGAGTTTGCGTCTTGCAATTCAGACTTTTTTTTTTCTCAGAACTGTGAGATATAAAGTCAGAATTGAGAGAAATAATGTCAGAATTGTGTGAGAAAATTTTCGTTCACAGAATTGCAGATTTATATCTTGGAATTCAGACTTTTTTTCTCTTTTCAGAATTGAGATATAAACTTGCAATTGCAAGTTATAAAGTCATAATTGCGAAAAAATAAAGTCAGAATTGTAAGAGAAACTTGCAATTCTGACTTTTTTCTTGCAATTTCAACAATCTCACAATTCTGACTTCATTTCTCAGAATTGCAAATTTATATCTCTGAATTCTGACTTTTTTTTTTTTTCAGAATTGTGAGATATAAACTTGCAATTCTGGCCTTTTTCTTGCAATTGCAACTGTATCTAACAATTCTGACTTTCATTCTCAGAATTGCAAGTTGTAAAGTCATAATTGCAAGAAATAAAGTCAGAATTTTGAGATAAACTTGCAATTCTGACTTTTTTCTTGCAATTTCGACTATCACACGTTTCTGACTTCATTTCTCAGAATTGCAAATTCATATCTCGGAATTTTTCAGAATTGTGAGATATAAACTCACAGTTGCGAGTTATAAAAATAGAATTGCAAGAAATAAAGTCAGAATTGTGAGAAACTTGCAATTCAGATTTTTTTTTTCTTTACTGTATCTAACAATTCTGACTTTCATTCTCAGAATTGCAAATTAATATCTCTGAATTCTGACTTTTTTTTTTCTCAGAACTGTGAGATATACAGTCAGAATTGCGAGAAATAAAGTCAGAATTGTGATATAAACTTGCAATTCTGACTTTTTTCTTGCAATTTCAACTATCGCACAATTCTGACTTAATTTCTCAGAAATGCACATTTATATCTCGGAATTCTGACTTTTTTCTTTTTTTTTTTTCAGAATTGTAAGATAAAAACTCAATTTCAATTTATAAAGTCAGAATTGCAAGAATTAAAGTCAGAATTATGAGATCTAAACTTGCCATTCTGACTTTTTTCTTGCAATTGCAACTGTATCTAACAATTCTGACTTTTTTTTTCTCATAATTGCGAATTTACAGACTTTTTTTTTTTCCTCAGAACTGTGAGATATACAGTCAAAATTATGAGAAATAAAGTCAGAATTGTGAGATAAACTCGCAGTTCTGACTTTTTTTTTGGAACTGTGAGATATAAAGCACAATTGTGAGTTATAAAGTCAGAATTGCGAGAAATAAAGTCAGAACTGTGAGATAAACTCAGTTCTGTCTTTTTTCTCTTTTTTTCTCAGAATTGCAAGAAATAAACTCGCAATTTCAATTTATAAAGTCAGAATTGCAAGAAGTAAAGTGAAGTCAGAATTACAAGATCTAAACTTCACAATTCTGACTTTTTTCTTGCAATTGCAACTGTATCTAACAATTCTGACTTTCATTCTCAGAATTGCACATTTATATCTTTGATATCCTGCCTTTTTTTCTAAGAACTGAGATATATGCAATTCTGACTTTTTTCTTGCAATTGCAACTTTATCTAACAATTCTGACTTTTTTTTTTTCTCAGAACTGTGAGATATAGTCAGAATTGTGAGAAACACTTTTTTCCTTGCAATTTCAGCAATCTCACAATTCTGACTTCATTTCTCAGAATTGCAAAATTATATCTCTGAATTCTGACTTTTTTCTTTTTTTTTCAGAATTGTGAGATATAAACTCGCAATTGCAAGTTAAAGTCATAATTGTGGGATAAATGTGCAATTCTGACTTTTTTCATGCAATTTCGACTGTTGCACAATTCTGACTTCATTTCACAGAATTGCAAGTTTATATCTTTTAAACTTGCAATTGCGAGTGAATACCATGCAATTCTGACTTTAAAACTCACAATTGAGGCTTTAGTTCTCAGAATATACGTCTGAATTGTGACATAAATTGCAATAACCAATTTTTATTATTCAGTGGCAGAAACGGGCTTCCAAATATGTGTTTAAGTGAAATGAAGATTGTCACACTTTCTTTTAGTGTTTAAATGTGTGCTCATTTTGTGTCTCGAACGTTTATTCAGGGTTTAGACATTGAAAAAAGATAATCTCTCCATTTCATTTTGTGAAGAGAGGGATGTTTGAAAGTAAGAAACGAAGCCAGCAGTTCATGCTACATGTTTTCACTAGTACTCTGTTACCTCCAGATGTGACAACACACCCACTTTCACTTTTCCTCAGAGGGCTTTTGGAAACACATCGGTGCAGTAATCTTCCTTCAGATTTTTTCGGTTTTCTATCATGTGTGTTTGCGATGTTTGTTGCTGTTCAGGGCTCAGACGTCTCGAACTACAGATGTTTTTTTTAAAAAAGGCCTTAAATATTCACCATCTCCAAACCCCGTCCACCTCCGCGTTTCTTCAGGAAATATCACGCAATTCTGTATCAAAAACCCTTGAATATCTTCAGATATATTTATGGATGTCTTGTATTTATAAAGTATAAATGAATACTAGGTAATGCCAATATTTTAAAGTCATTTTAATTCATGCATAGAGTAGGGTAGGTGTTATTTTATATCATTACTCCTCGTGAGACGTTTCAGAAGTAACAGCCGGTTATTTTGTTAACACAGTAAATGTGCTGAAAAGTGTATTTGATGAAGATTCTGAATAAAATTTATCTGGAACTGACAACTTTTTAATAATTTATTCACAACAATTCACAGTGTAAACAATCACATTTTTGTACAAATGTTAAAAAAAAAATTAAGTATTGAAATTGTATTTTTTAGAATGCATTTTCTGATATGGTAAACAATATTATTAAGATCGTAGTCTTGTATGGTTATGTGCATAGCACAATAATTTTAATTCAGAAATTATTAATTTCTTAAGCACAGCATTCTCCAATTACAGCACGGTAAGAACAGTTTTCTCAGTGTGTAAACCTCCTAAACATGTCTGTTTTTGTTTAATAATTGTGTGCTAACATATTAAGTAAAAAGCACAGATATACAATAAAATGTTATATTACAGTTTGCAATAGCTACTATTGTTCTTTCCAATTTATTTTTTTTCCCCAATGTAATTTTTGCCTGTGTTTGTATTTTTTTTTTTGTATGTTTGTGCAAAGTTTCATTTACAAACTATCCATAAATTCTCTATTCTGTTTTAAGCTAAGTTCACAAACCATAAGCACAAGCATCTATTTTAACATCAACATGGCTTTATTTACAATGCAGACAATTCAGATTTGTTTTTTATATCCCATCCTGAGGAATTACCATTCATACTGTTCTTTTGAAATTGATCAAATCAGAATGATTCCAATCAATTCCAATCAAATCTGTCAAACTAATATATATATATATATATATATATATATATATATATGTCATAAAAGTAATTTATAAAAATAAAGTATATATATTTTTGTTTATATATAAATAACAAAAATATATATACAAATTACTCACTTTTATGACTTGTTATAAATATATATTATGACTATAACAAGTCATAAAATGAGTAATTTATATATAAATATATAAGTAATTTAATATATATATATATATATATATATATATATATATTGTTTATTTATATATAACTATATATATATATATATATATATATATATATATATATATAAACAAGTCATAAAAGTGAGTAATTTATATATAAATAAAAAAATATAAGTAATTACAAAAAAAAAATATATATATATATATATATATATATAAATAAAAAACAAGTCATAAAAGTGAGTAATTGCCATTGTTACTATTATGTGGTTTGAAATCTGGTATAGTATTGTAGTTGTGCGATGAATTGGGCTGATCCAAATATTCTAACACTGCAAACCTATTGTTGTAGGTCTTGGCTTGTGTTTGGATGCCAACTGAGCATATCTGCCATTTCACCATATTGCCTAAAGATGCTGATTTGATCACTTACAAACATCAGTGTTGAAAGTCAGTCCTTGGGAATAGACAAATAGGAACTGTCTGCAGTTTGAACATAGCCACAGCCATGCATATCTTCACCTCTACCTGTTCCAGCAGTGTAGTTTGAAAAGCAGTGCAAGTTGACACCGTCAGATTCTCTTGGTAGCTGAGTAAATCCTCACCTCATCCAGCTCTGTCAGTAATGTGGTGTTAAAAGCTTTCTGAAAGTTCTCTATAAATACCAGATCTGACTGGTACCGGACCTTGTTTGCAAAGATTACAGTTGTCCCCGTTTGACAGAAGTGACGCATGGTGTCGAGAAGCTCAGCGAGGCAGTCGTGGTGATAGACCGTATCAGCTGCCAGCACATAATCGTAATGGTAGCTGGAATGGGGAAACGTCTCCTCCAGTTTGTAGCCCCATTGCAATACTGTAACCTGAGGCTCATGTCTCCGGTACCACCGGGTATTCCGGTTCAAGTTACACATTAGATTACCAAGGATTTCTGGCAGATCCGTGGCTGTCATTTTGGCACCTGGAAATTAGTGACGTTATTTAGATTTGGTCACAAGCTTGGTCTAAACCAAGAGTGTCCAAACTCTGTCCTGGAGGGCTGGTGTCTTGCAGAGTTGAGCTTCAACCCTAATTAAACACACCTGAAACTGCTAATCAAGGTCTTACTAGGCATCCTAGAACCTTCCAGGCTGCGTTGAGGCGAATTGGAGCTAAGCTAATCTCCAGGACTGAGTATGGAGACTTCGGGTCTAAACCAGGAGTGTCCAGTTCTGCTCCTGGAGAGCCGCTGTCCTGCAGATTTCAGCTCGAATACCATTTAAACACACCTGAACAAGCTAAGCTTTGTTGGGGCTTCCAAAACGTGGTTGGGAACTGCTGGTTCAGGGGATAGGTAAGTTTGGTCCTAGAGAGCTGCTGTCCACCAGAGTTTAGCTCCAGCCCTAATTAAACACACCTGAACCAGGTAATCAAGATCTTACTAGGCATGCTAGAAACTTCCAGGCAGGTGTTGAGGCAAGCTGGAGCTAAACTCTGCATGACACCAGCCCTTCAGGACCAAGTTTGGAGACCTCTGGTCTAAACCAGGGGTGTCCAATTCTGCTCCTGGAGGGCCACTGTCCTGCAAAGTTCAGCTCCCATTTAAATGCACCTGAACAAGCCAATCAAGGTCTTTCGGATTATTAGAACTCTAGGCAGGTGTGTTGGGGAAGATTGGAAGTAAATTCTGCAGGACGTTGGCAAACCAGGAGCAGAATTGGACACCCCTTTGGCTTAGTCCAGTGGTTCTCAATCATGTTTCTAGAGCTCCCCACCAACACTGCACATTTTGCATGTCACCTTTTTCTGACAGACCCATTTCAGGTCTTAGAGTTTCTGCTAATGAGCTGATAACCTGCATACGGTGTGTTTAGGAAACATGCAAAATGTGCATTGTTGAGGTTTCCAGAACGTGGTTGGGAACCACTGGTTTAGGCTGATTAAGGGGGTTGGCAAGTTCGGTACTAGACAGCTGCTGTCCTGCATAGTTTGTCTCCAACCCTTATCAAACACACCTGAACCAGCTAATCAAGGACTAGGCATGCTAGAAACTTCTAGGCAGGTGTGCTTTGGCCCTTCAGGACCGAGTTTGGAGACCTCTGGTCTAATCCAGGCGTGTCCAATTCTGCTCCTGGAGGGCCACTGTCCTGGAAAGTTCAGCTCCCATTTAAATGCACATGAACAAGCCAATCAAGGTCTTTCGGATTATTAGAACTCTAGGCAGGTGTGTTGGGGAAGATTGGAAGTAAACTCTGCATGACTTTGGCCCTCCAGGAGCGGGATTGGACACCCCCTTGGCTTAGTCTAGTGCAGAGGTCTTCAACCCTGCTCCTGGGGACCCACTCTCCTGGAAAGTTTGTTTCCAACCATCTTCAGCACACCTGCCTGCAATTTTCAAGCAGTCTTGAGGAGCTTGATTGGCCGCTTCAGGTGTTTGATTAGGGTTGTAGCTAAACTCTTCAGGATAGTGGGTCCCCAGGAACAGGGTTGAAGACCCCTGGTCTAGTGGTTCTCAATCATGTTTCTAGAGCTCCCCACCAACACTGCACATTTTGCATGTTTCCTTTGTCTGACAGACCCAGTGTGCATACTATCCATCCTAAATTCTATGTGATAGTAATCATGTCCAATACTAATTTGGCCAGATAGGGTGGATAGTATGCACATTGGGACGCAGGGTTGGAGTTTCTACTAATGAGCTGACGACCTGCATCAGGTGTGTTTAGGAGACATGCAAAATGTGCATTAATTAGGGCTTCCAAAACGTGGTTGGGAACTGCTGGTTCAGGGGGTAGGCAAGTTTGGTCCTAGAGAGCTGCTGTCCACCAGAGTTTATCTCCAGCCCTAATTAAACACACCTGAACCAGCTAATCAAGGTTGGAGCTAACTCTGCAGGACACCGGCCCTTCAGCACCAAGTTTGGAGACCTCTGGTCTAAGCCAGGGGTGTCCAATTCTGCTCCTGGAGGGCCATTGTCCTGCAATGTTCAGCTCCCATTTAAATGCCAATCAAGGTCTTTAGGATTATTAGAACTCCAGGCAGGTGTGTTGGGGAAGATTAAAAGTAAACTCTGCGGGATGTTGGCCCTCCAGGAGCAGAATTGGACAACCCTTGGCTTAGTCCAGTGGTCCAACAACACTGCACATTTTGCATCTCCAACCCTATGTAAACACACCTGAACAAGCTAATCAATGTCTGTAGGATAACTAGAAACTCCAGGCAGGTGTGTTGGGGAAGGTTGGAACTAAACTCTGAATTACATTCAGGATTGGACACCCCTTGGCTTAGTTCAGTTCAGTGGTCCCCACCAACACTGCACATTTTGCATGTTTCCTTTTTCTGACAGACCCATTACAGGTCTTGGAGTTTCTGCTAATGAGCTGATGACCTGCATCAGGTGTGTTAAGGAGACATGCAAAATGTGCACAAGTTCAGTTTTAAAGAGCTGCGATCCTGTGAAGTTTAGCTTGGGGATGCCTAAACTTGTCATGGAGGGCCGGTGTTCTCCAGTGTTCCAGAGTTTAGTGCCAACCCCAGTTAGACACACCTGAACCAGCTAATCAAGCTCTTACTTGGCATGCTAGAAACTTCCAGGCAGGTATGTTGACACTCCTTACTAAACTCTGCAGGACAGCAGCTCTCTAGGACCAAGCTTGCCTACCCCTGGGCTAATTGAATCAAATATTGAGACGTACCGAGAAGTGTGGCAACAATTGAGACGAGGCCTGTTCCTGCTCCAAGCTCCAGTGTTGATTTGTCAAGTAGATTAATCTGCTGTCGGCCTGCTGGGGTGTCCAGGAATCGGCAAAGTGCCAAGCCCTACGACATTAAAAACCAGGATTTCATAGTCTCCACTAGACTCCATGTATTTTATCTTCTAAGTTGATCTACTGCTGAATATTTCATGCTTACCGCTGGCCATACCACACCACCATAATTGTCTATGGCTTCTTGAATTTTGATTTCATGACCCAGAAAGTAGTACATCTCCTTGCCAAGACTGTAGTAGATGGCTGGAGCCCAGGCTCTGCACTCTGGTGGTTCTGTTTCGGCAGGTACAGCTGAGGGAAAGACAGAAGAAGAGTGTCTCATCAGGTGAGCATATATATGCACATTGGCATTGGACCTCTACGATTTGCAAACCTAACCTTCTTCCTCTTCCTCTGCAGGTCTTTCCAAGTCCTGGAGTTCTTCATCATCTTGTGTCTCCTGCATCGCGTTTTTTAAACTCTGAGTATCATCACGCTCCAGATGTTCCACTTCCTCTGAATTGTTTCCCGTCTCGCTTGTATAGTTTGGTTCCCCAGCATCCTGCTTGCTTGACTCAAGGTCCTCCTCTTCCTTGCTCATCTCTTGAACCTGGTTACTTTCCTCCTCGGGTGTCTTGATGGTTGCTACATAAATCCTCACATCGTCCAACTCTTCAAGGAGTGTGATTTCAAAATATCTAAGAAAGTTGTCAATAAAGCCCAGATCCGAGGCATAGCGGACCTTGTTTGCCCAGACTAGAGTCGTTCCTGCCTGGCAGAAGTGACGCATGGTGACCAGCAGCTCGGCCAGGAAGTCGTGGTGATAGACCACATCGGTCGCCAACACATAATCATACTTGTGTGTGGATCTGGGGAAGGTCTCGTCCAGCTTGTGACCCCAGTAAAGTTCTGCAATCAGGGGCTCGTGTCTCCGCCGGCCTCTTGTGTTCCTGTTGAGGTTGCATCTCAGGTTACTTAGAATCTCGGGTAAATCCGTTGCTGTTAGTTTGGCACCTATAGAGCAATTTCAGTGATTATCTTGCAGCATACAGAACTAGTTAGATTAGTAGACTAGTCTTATCACAACCCTTACCCAATAACGTGATGACAACCGAAAGTAAGCCGGTTCCAGCTCCAAGTTCAAGAACTGATTTGTCGAGTAAATCGATGTGTTGACGACCCTGTGGTGTTTCCAAGAATCGGCAAAGCGCAAGTGCCTATATGGAAGGAATACATATCATGGTTTAAAAGTTGACCATGTTTGTTTTGCTTATTTCATTCACATGTCTCTCACGATTCATCGATTCTGCAGCTGAAAGTGTCTCACCGCTGGCCATATAGTAGCACCATAGGAATCGATGGACTCTTGAATTGTAATTTCCTGGCCCAAAAAGTTGTGAACTTCTTTCCCAGGTCTGTAGTAAATAGTAGGTGCCCAGGATCTCACGTACTCCTGTTGTTTATCATTCTCTGTGCTTTCTTATAAAAGAAAAGACCAAATCACACTCTGATTCATTAGATAAGCAAATGTGTTTCAGAATAAATTACTGACCAGATTTCTGCTCGACAAATGTTGAATCCATCTCACAGGAGCCGTCGTTGTCTTCATCATCTATACTATCCTCAGGTTCACTTTCAGTGTTGTCCTCCTCCTCTTCGATATTGTTCAGATTTCCTTCCTCCTGGTTTTCCATGTCAACAATCCCTGTAGCCTGCTCTTCTCTAAATTGTACGTCTTTCTTTTCATATTTTTGTTCTGTCCGTTTGATCTCCCCTTCATTCATCTCTTTCTTTGTCTTTAGCCTGATCTTTTCATCCTCGTCCACTCCTTTCCTCCCAAACCCTTTAGTCTCTTGTAATGTCCCTAGTTCACTTACTTCTCTCATGGTGGCGGAGTAAATCTTGACCTCTCCGTCGTCTGCCAGCAGGGTGGTTTTGAACGTTTTTTTGAAGTTCTCCACAAACACCAGATCAGAATTAAACCGGGTCTTGTTGGCCCATATGAGGGTTGTTCCCGGCTGGCAGAAGTGGCGCATGGTGACCAGTAATTCTGCTAGGAAGTCGTGGTGGTAGACCACGTCGGCTGCTAATATGTAGTCGTATCTGTAGACCGAATGAGGGAAGGTCTTATCCAGCTCATAGCCCCAAAAGAGCTCAGCCAGCTGTGGTGTGTATCTGCAGCGGCCCCGTGTGTTTCTGGACAGGTTGCATCTAAGGTTCCCGAGGACTTCAGGCAGGTCAGTCGCTGTCACCCAAGCACCTGGAGATGATTATACAGGTGTGAAAACGCAACACAACCATATGCTTGTAATATGTTGTCTAAACCCACTCCTGGAGGGCCAATATCCTGCAGAGTTTGGCTCCAACACACTTGCAAAGTTTCTAGTCTGCAGACCTTTAGGTTAAAGCTAAATTCTGCAGGACACTGGCCTTCCAGGAACAGGTTTGGACTCGCTTAGTACCTACCTAACAGACTGGCCACGATGGAAACTAGACCTGTGCCAGCTCCGATCTCCAACACTGCCTTGTCAACCAGGTTAACTGTAGCTTGATTGGACTCAAGATAGCGACACAGAGCCAGAGCCTAAATAATAATTCAGAAGATATATCATGATCATGAAAGTCAATCAGGAACCAATGCACAAATGGTTAAAGGTGAACTGTGCCATTATTTGCTCCTCTTGGACAAGTCCTAGACTGCTTTCTCCAACATTCCTACCATGTTTGCCATTGGTCAGTCAGTTAGATAGCCCCACCCCAAACTACTCTGATTGGTTGAGTCCAAAGTTGACATTTTGGGCAACTCTAAACATGAAATTGAACACCGGGGGTGTTCCATAAAACAAGTTTACCAAATAAGCCAGGCTTATTTCAGTTAGTCAGACTTATTTTGAGCCAAATCAAGTAACAATAAGTCAGACTAACTGAAATAAGCCTGGCTTATTTGGTAAACTTGTTTATGGAACACCCCCCCCCCCCCCCCCAAATTAATGGCAATATAATCAAATATATAATGAACTAAATGTCCTACTGCTGGCCAGATGACAGAACCAAATGAATCGAGAGACTCCCAGATGCTGATCTCATGACCGGCGAAATAATGGGTCTCCTTTCCGATGGTGGAAAGCACACTGGGCTCCCAGGATGCCTTACGCACAGGGATGACATCTGCCCGATATAACAAACAAAAACACATGCGTTCCTCATTCATAGATGTACCCCCGGTTTCACAGACAAGGCTTAAGTCTAGTCCAAGACTAAAATGTAAATCTGAGCTGTTTCAACTGAAAGAAACTTGCACTGGCTGATCTTAAAATATATCAGTGCCTTTGTTTTGTTTCAAGATGCACACAAGTAATGTTTTTTACTAAGCTCATTTATAAAATATAACTTAAGTCCTAATTGAACTATAGGCTAATCCTGGCT
Organism: Cirrhinus molitorella; assembly: GCA_033026305.1. Taxonomy (NCBI): domain Eukaryota; kingdom Metazoa; phylum Chordata; class Actinopteri; order Cypriniformes; family Cyprinidae; genus Cirrhinus; species Cirrhinus molitorella. The sequence continues at coordinate 1,144,157 of CM065120.1, forward strand.
TAGTCTAAGCCCTGTTTGCGAAACTGGGCCATAGTGTTTACAATCAGAGATTAAAGAAATAATTCACTTAAAAATTGAAATTTGCTGAAAATGTCTTCACCCTCAGTTCTTCATCAGATCTGTAGAATGTGTAATTGCATCACTGTCTCACCAATGGATCCTCTGCAGTGAATGGGTGCCGTCAGAATGAGAGTCCAAACAGCTGATAAAAACATTGCAATAATCCACACCACTCCAGTCCATCAATTCACATCTTCAGACGCCAAAAGAAACAAATCCGAGTCTATAATCCAAAATAATGCTTCCAGAGGATCCATTGGTGAGCAAATGATGGAATGTTTAATTTCTCCAAGTCTGATGAACAAACAAACTTTTTTGGGTGACATTTCAGCACATTTTTTTGGGGGGTGAACTATTTCTTTTAAAGATGGTAATCTCAAGGTTATTTAGCAATACATTTTAAAGCTACTTACCCTCATTATTTTCTTTTGCAGCGTTCATGCTCTCATCCATCTCCACTGTAGCATCTGCATTTCCAGACCGAGCACAATCCATGATGATATTTACTCGCTGACAGGACGGACTGGTTTAAAACACACATTAAGATCATTTTGTTTTAAAATCATGTCTTTTTTTTTTGTTTTGACCGGTTAAAATCTGTTTTTGCTGGTCGCTCGATTGTCAGATTAGTTTCACAAAGTGCAGCATGTCTTTTTTTAAAATAAGACTTAGGATTTGGAGAGACGTCACACTGCAAAAAAAGGCTTATCTTAATTAAGTTGTCTTGTTTTAAGCAAAATGCACTTAATTTAGTGTTTCCAGGGGGGAAAAACTAAATTAAGTGCATTTTGCTTAAAACAAGTAAAATAATCTGTCAGTGGGATAAGTAAAATATTCTTAAATCAAGAGTATTGTGCTTACCCCACTGGAAGATCATTTCAAGCACAATGCATTTTAAGCAATCTGAACTCAATTTAGTTTTTGTTCCTCTGGAAACAAGACAATCTAGTAAATGCATTTTAATTGAATAACTTTTAGATATTTTGACTAGAAACAAGACAAACATACTAAGTAAGATGACTTTTTTTAAATTATTATATATATATATATATATATATATATATATATATATATATATAATATATAATTTTTATTTTAATTTTTTTTTCTTGTGAAAGTTTGCATATATAGCCAAGTAAAAAAAATGCATGGGTGCAATCAGATAAACTCCAGTCCAATTTACTCCAAGCTCAGTCTTACTGTATTTCCTCAAATGCACTGATCTCCAGAGGAGTCCTGCATGTGCCTGCAGAGGTGAGCTTTACCTTGTTTGTCCTGTTCACAGTCATCCAGTCAGTGGTTCTGCAACTGCATCCTCAGCCGTCGCCCGGCGAGGTTATAGATGGGCACCACGCAATACTCCAGCGTCACACTGGCATGACTATATTTAGCTGGAGATTGATGAAGCAGAGGCACATCCACACAAACACTTCGAAATAGAGCATGATGTAGGAGACAGGGAATGAGTTTCTGTTGGCACAAAGAGATTATGAAGACAAACACTCAAGCCTTGAGATAATAGAGCCGTTCAGAATGCCAGCGTCTGTTATCTGGTTACTTAATAAACTAATATAGCACTAGTTTGACCTGAGGAAGCTGTGCAGGGGATTACACATGATGTTTCCTATTGTTCTTAAAGTAAAACATTTGCTGCATGTTGAGTTGTAGTCAAGTCAAGTCACCTTTAATTATATACCGCTTTTTACACTAAAGATTGTCAAAGCAACTTTACATTATCAAATAGGAAGGTAATATATTATTAATGCAAAAAGAAACCGTAAATATTTTTTGAATCTTACAAAACCAGTCAAGAACATGCTAGGATCATATTTCTCCTCAATTTTTCTTTAAGAAAATTGTGCCAGTTAGTATAATGCAATAAAAATATTGGTACATTTGAATGTAATAATGTAGACTTAATACAAAAAAATGGCAAATAAAATTTTTTAGAGTAAGCAAAAATTGACAAATTCACATTTTTCTTTAAGAAAATCAGTCCTCTCCCAGTGAGTGTTATTCAATAGACATATTGATAAATTAAAATGTATTTAAGTTTAATAATTATGCATCATAATTTATTTTTTGCACTGCAAATGCACTCCAAAAAATAAGTAAATAAGCTTTCTTGGTTGTGTGATGCAGTGTAATCTGAAGATGTGGCATCCACCCTTTTATTTTTTGCCTATTAATTCCATCCCTGTTGGTTTCTTCGGTTTCTATGAGTCTAGGCAGCTGGTATGCACTAAATGGATTCCACAGAAGGGAAACCCAATATAACACCCATTACATTTCTGGAAGACACTTGAGTTCATCGCTCTAAATCCACTCTGTATGTTCTCCAGTTTCTTGTATGATTGTCAAAACCCTCTGGAATCGTTGGGCCTTTGAACACCTTCACCATGTAGGGTCTGATATTTTGGTGATTTGGAAATGGAGATGCTGAGCCGCATTTACAGAGTTTGGCAGATGCATGCATGAAGAGATAATATTGAAATGATTGGCTTTCCTTCATTAGGATGTTTTCTAAATCTCAACTCATTTAAGTGGATTATATGTGGTGAACATGTGTTTGCGACATGCAATCACACTGCCAGACTCAAACACATGATGCCAGGATCAAATATCTCCGTATATCATCATCAGACAGTTTACGTGGTCCAAATGGGCTGCTGCCCTCAGAGGAACCAAAACATATTTGTCATCCATTACAGCTATGTGCCGTTAGTCGTGAACACATCTGGTTCTTCTTAATTTACAAAACTATGCAAGAAACAGTCTTGGGTGTAATGCAAGTTACGTAATAATAATACTTTTTTCAAGTAACTAGTAAAGTAACGCATTACTTTTTCATTTCCAAGAAAATATCTGAGTTACTTTTTAGTTTCCTTTATTTAATCCCATTTTATTAACCAATGACTTTGCTGCTGACATTTGTTGATCCAATTCAACCACACACTGCAAAAATACTTTTCTTACTTAGATCTTGTTTCCAGCCAAAATATAAAAAAAACTCTGAAATCAAGAAGGATTTTCTAGACAAGAACAAGCAAAATAATCTGCCAGTGGGGTAAGCAAAAAAAATATTATTTCAAACAGAAAACAAGATTATTTAGCTTACCCCATTGGGAGATTATTTTGCTTGTTTCAAGCAAAAACGCACTTAATTTTGACTTGTTTTCAGAAAAAAACGACAATTTTTACTTGATTTAAGAATGTTTAGATATTTTGGCTGAAAATATGGACAAATTTGGACAAAAAATCTAAGTAAGAAAAGCATTTTTTTGCAGTGTACTAATAAGCAAAACTTACTTTATATTAACTAACATTTGTGCTTTTTTCCCCCCTCATTGCTGAAGAGTGTTGACATTTTTTCTTTTCCTACAGTTTTACTGTACAGGTGTGAATTTAATTTTCCTTCAGCCTTAGGTTTATTCATTTAATTTCATTTTGGTGTGAAAGGGCTTTTACATTTGCTAAGAATCGAATGTTTTTATACTAAAAACAAGCAAGCCCTGCCCAGATTTAAAAAGTAACTAAATTTTACATTTTAAATGTAACGCATTACTTTCCATAAAAAGTAACTAAGTAAAGTAATTAGTTACTTTTTTATGGCGTAACGCAATATTGTAACGCATTACTTTTAAAAGCAACTTTCCCCAACACTGGCAAGAAATCAATTCTGCTTTCATCTAGAAGCACCAAATAGAAAAAAAGAGAAAACCCTGTGGGCAGTAGTTTAGAGAAGCAAACATGACAGTATTTTTATCAGAATGTTTCACGTTTATTTCCAAGTAATGAAAACGCTCATGTTCAAACTGCATCAAAAAGTCTTTCATTGAAAACAAGATCACATGAGAATAACATCGCTGCTTGAGTCATGACTGATTGACTTACAAAGATCATATTTACACTTCTAAAGCTCTTAAGGTAAACATGAAATTTGGCTTCTGAATGTTGCATGAAGTTGTAGGTCAGGAATTTTCTGGTCAGCTGGTGTGATGCTTTAACTGCTTGTTTGTCTGTTTGCAGTGGATTGTGGGGGATCTGTTTCGCTTTTCGACTAAAGGTTGAATTTCCCTTCAAGAATTTCTCCACGGATCACAACGGTGATGCTCTTTATCACATTATTAGAGGTTCAAGTGTGTAATGCTGAAACCCTTTTGTAATGAAAACCTAGAATGGTCACGCATCAGCGATCTCCACGTAAAACTGATTGTGCGGATCAAACTGTAAGTCGTAGAGACTTGAAACTTGGAGGGATGGTAGTACTCAATGTCACCAAGGCTCACCCCAATCGGCCTGATGGAGGTGCTACAGCGAACAAAAGTATGAAATCGTAATCTTGTGAAAATTGTAAGGTATTTGGGATTTTTTGCAAAACTTACTTTTACGAACTCCTCCTAAGTTTCTTAACCGATCGGAACCAAGCCAGTGCAGAAAGATTCTCTGGAGAGACACGAATATCAATAATTGGCAAAAAAGTCTAACTTTTGACTCACCGAAAACATGCCACTTTTAGTAAAATCCCTATAACTCCTATAAGCTCAGAACACTTATGTAACACAGGACAAAAATCATGGCGCTTCGTCACTTGGTGCCGCTACAACAGGGGGGAAAACAAAAATGGCTATACCTACGCAACCATTTGTCCTATCAACATGAAAACTGCTGTACATGGCCACAAGTGTCTATAAGGACATTTGTGTATCTTGAAAAACATGGCTGCCATTGGCCAATGAAGTTTGAGCACCTATTAGACGAGGTTAACGGAGACTGTTTGGAATGAAACGCTGTGGGTCTGTTTGACTCATGGCCCCAAAGGTCTGTGAGAAGTTGAAAGAAATTGACCACTAGGGTATGTTAACGCAGTTTTCAAGGGCGTAAATGATTCACATACACACGATATTCATATCATATGACAGAACTCCTCATTATGGACAACTTTGCCTTTAGAACCACTGCTGTCAATCAAATCGTTTGTTAAATAATTAAGATGTAAAAAAAAAAACAATATTTTTGCGAACTAGTCCTAGGTTTTTTACCTGATCTGAACCAAACCAGTACAGAAAGATTCTTTAGAGAACAAATATCAATAATTAGCAAAAAAGGGACACCGAAACATTCAAGAGAGGCGGTGCCAATTTTAGTAAAATGCCTATAACTCATGAACGGAATGAGATATCTTCGCCAAACTCTGAACACTTATGTAACACAGGACAAAAATCACAGAGCTTGGCCATTTGGTGCTGCTATAAGAGGGGGAAAAATGGCTACCATTTGTCCTATCAACATAAAAACCGCTGTGCATGGTCTTGGTCTGGCGTGCCACAAGTGTCTAAAAGGACATTTGTGTATCTTGAAAAACATGGCTGCCATTGGCCAATGAAGTTTGAGCACCTATTAGACGAGGTTAACGGAGACTGTTTGGAATGAAACGCTGTGGGTCTGTTTGACTCATGGCCCCAAAGGTCTGTGAGAAGTTGAAAGAAATTGACCACTAGGGGGCGTTAACACAGTTTTCAAGGGTGTAAATGATTCACATACACACAATATTCATATCATATGACAGAACTCCTTATTATGGACAACTTTGCCTCTAGAGCCACTGCTGTCAATCAAATCGTTTGTTAAATGATTGAGATCTAAAAAAAAAACACCTACTTTTGTGAACTAGTCCTAGGTTTTTTTTTTTTACCTGATGTCCTGTCAAAATGAAAATCGCTGTGCATGGTCTTGGTCTGTAAGGACATTTGTGTATCTCAAAAAACTATGAAGTTTGATGTAGATGAGTTTAACAGACGCTGATCGGAACAAAACTCTGTGGGTCTGTTCAGCCCCAAAGGTCTGTGACAAATTTGAAAGAATTTGGCCACTGGGGGGGCAACAAATACATTGTTTATTGTGCAGTTTTTACTGACAACTTTGTCTCTAGAACCACTGCTGTCAATCAAGTCATTTGTTAAATAACTGAGATGTAAAAAAAAAAAAAACTACTTTTGCGAACTAGTCCTAGGTTTTCACTCTGGGAAAAAAACACTGCAGCACAATTCTCTAGACTCTCTAGATTAATAATTATCAAAAATAAGTTTACCCTTTGGGAAGCTATAATGGGGTTGTTTGGAATAGGGGCCTGTCCGAATTTACCCAAAATCCTGTAAAGACTAAAGGAAAACTCTGAGCATTAAACGAACGTGCAACGTTTTAAGGAGATCAGACCACAGTTGCCGCTATAACAGTCATAAATGTTATAAAACATAATGTTTCAGTGGTAAATTACCTGTATTTGCAAAAAAGGCTTGCTCCATGATGTCTTTTTTCATATGTGCTTAAATGCCTTAAAGCGCTTAAACACTGGCAGTTGCTGCTTGCAGCTATATTTTTTTTATTATTGGTGTAATCCTAAAGGAATAGTTTAAATGTAGATGAGATGAGCTTGTTTCTTGATCAGATTTGTAGAAATGTCTCATTCCATCACTATCTCACCATCTGTAGTGAATGGGTGCCGTCAGAACGAGTGTCCAAACAGCTGATAAAAACATCATTAATAATCCACAAATAATCCACACCACTCCGGTCCATCACTTAACACCTTGAGAAGACAAAAACTGAAACAAATCCATCATTAAAACATTTTAAACAAATAAAAAGTCCATCAAAAATCCAGCCACACATTTGTTTAGAGCTGTTTTGGCTTGTAAATGACGCTTGAACTTTAGTTATTTGAGTTAATAATGTCTTAATGGATTTGTTTCAGCTGTTGTCTTCTCAAGATGTTAACTGATGGACAGGAGTGGTACTCAAGGATTATTGTGATGTTTTTATCAGCTGTTTGGACTCTCGTTCTGACGGCACCCATTCACTACAGAGGATCCATTGGTGAGACAGTGATGCAATGACACTTAAATTGTGTATTTCCCATTCAGTAACTGTTTTAGCAGTTTTTGAAACTTCTGGAATCACAAATCAGTAATATAGTTAGTTGTTAATATATTTGGGGTTCTGGTCTATGCAGCATCTCCGCGTCGTTTTTGCGCGCGGTACAGCTTTATTCTCAGACTGGGCAGGTTGTAAAGTTCCTCCAGATGAAAGTGTTTCTCGAAGGCGTCCACGAAGCTGTTCTCTGGATCCAGACGGAACCTCATGGCCCACAGGATGACAGTGTCGTCTGAGCTCAGGTGCATGAAGGTCTCCATGAGCTCCTGGAGGTAGGGATGCGAGTAAACCACGTCTGCGGCCATGATGTAGTCATAATGACAGGCGGCGCGCGGGAATCGCTCCTCCAGCTGTTTCCCCCAGCTGAGCTCGGTTACGCAGGGCTCGTGTCTGCAGCGCCCTCTGGTGTTGCGGTTCACGTTGTGTCTCAGGTTCCCCAGGACGTCCGGCAGGTCTGTGGACGTCACCTTTGCACCTGCGGGTGGAGGACAACAACATGGTGTGATTTCACTAATATACTCTCAAATAAGCAATGCCATATTGTTTGCACTACATTTACATAATTTAAAAATAATATATATTTTTTTAATCATTTTAAATTCTGCTAAATTTCATATCAATAAATTTTTGCTAAATGTAAATAGTCAGAATAATTATAATGTTAAGAACATGTTAAAATAATTTGTAAATAATTTAAAGATTGCACTTTGGATATATCCAAAATGAATTATATTTAAGAACATTTGATATTATTATATTTTCAAAAATGTAATTATAATAATAAAAAAATTAAAATGTAAAAATTATTTAATTATTTTAAAAATTGTTTATTAAAATTTAAGTACAAAATACATTTCATATTCATGCATTTTTTTTTCATTCAAATTGTAAAAAAAAAATATTTAAAATGTAAAAATAAATAACTTTCATATACATTTTCACAAAATGTAAAAAAAAATTAAAATAATAAATGTAAAATAAAAATTAATTGTAGCTAAATTTCATATTAATAAAGTTAATGGAAAAATGGAAAAGAATATTCATGTTAATGTAGTAAAGCCAAACATTTTTTTTAAAAAGATATTAAAATATGAACAAAAAGTTATTGTAGTTTTTTCAATACCATACTAATGCCATGTTTTGTTTTTGTTTTTTGTTTTTTGGTCACAGTCATGTTGGTAATACCATTTGTATTATTTGAAGTATTCCTGTTTAACCACATGCACATTTTAATTATAATATTAAAAATGTTAAAATATTTTTTTTTTTTTTTTTTTTTTTGTAATAGTCCAAAGAATGCCCATTGGATATACCCAAAATTAATTATCTTTAATAACAAAAATGTAATAAAAAAAATTAATAATAATTGTAAACATTTATTTATATTTAATTAAAAATAATTTATTGAAATTTAATTACAAAATAAATGTCATATTCATACATTTTTTTTGCCTTTAAATAGTAAAAAAAGTAAAATATTCTTAAAATAATTTGTAATTTTTTTTATTATTGTAAATTTGATAACATTCATATTTAAATAATTTATATTTTAATGAATTTAAAATAATTAATAATAATTAATATAAATAATAATTCTTTAAGATAATTCTTAAAGGATTGTCTTTGCTAAATTTAATGTAAATCATTTTACAAAATGTAATAAAAATTATTTTTTTCTTAAATCGTTTTAATTTTTTGCAAAATTTCATTTTTATATATCTCAGAACAAAAAGGTTATTTTAGTTCCGATTGCACTTTGACTGTGTTTTTTTTTTGTTTGTTTTGGATGTAACTATGATGGTAATATCATGGTATTATTAGAAGTATTTGAATTGTCTGTTGTCTCTCACCCAGGAGGCTGGTGACGATGGTAACGAGGCCCGTTCCGGCGCCCAGCTCGATGATGTTCTTGTCCATCAGGTTATGCTCGTCACGGTGAGTATCGAGATAATGACACAACACCATCGCCTGTGAACACATAACATTATCGTTTTACTAGTCCTGCTGTTCCTCCTCAATGTGAAGGATGTGAGTGAGCTTTACGTACCGAGGGCCACAGAACGGCCCCGTAACAGTCCGTCGACTCCGTGATTTTGATCTCCATGTCTGCAAACTCATATCCTTCCCACGCTTCAGTCCTGATCAGCGATGGACGAAAGTGTCGCTTCATAATCGCTGCTGCCAGTTCAGCGTCTGCAGAAAATGTAAACTGTAAAAATGCTACAGTAAAAAGTACTATATACAGCGACTTTAAAATGAAAAACTGTATTGACATTGCATATAAATTTATGGTAATATACCGTAAAAAGAACTAGGGAAAGTTACTTTTAAAAGTAATGCGTTAAATATTGCGTTACTCCCTAAAAAAGTCACTAATTATGTTACTTAGTTACTTTTTATGGAAAGTAGTTGTTACAATATTGCATTACTCCCTAAAAAAGTAACTAATTATGTTACTTTTTATGGAAAGTAATGAATCAGAATCAGAATCAGAATCAGAAAGAGCTTTATTGCCAAGTATGCTTGCGCATACAAGGAATTTGTTTTTGTGACATTAGCTTCCAGGGTACATAGACAACAACACAGACAGTAAAAAAAAAAAAAAAACAAATAATTATGTAATAATAATGCGTTACAATATTGCGCTACTCCCTTAAAAAAGTAACTAATTACTTTACTTAGTTACTTTTTATTGAAAGTAATGCGTTACAATATTGCGTTACTCCCTTAAAAAGTAACTAATTATGTTACTTAGTTACTTTTTATGGAAAGTAGTTGTTACAATATTGCGTTACTCCCTAAAAAAGTAACTAATTACTTTACTTAGTTACTTTTTATGGAAAGTAATGCGTTACAATATTGGGTTACTCCCTTAAAAAGTAACTAATTACGTTACTTAGTTACTTTTTATGGAAAGTAGTTGTTACAATATTGCGTTACTCCCTAAAAAAGTAACTAATTACTTTACTTAGTTACTTTTTATGAAAAGTAGTTGTTACAATATTGCGTTACTCCCTTAAAAAGTAACTAATTACTTTACTTAGTTACTTTTTATGGAAAGTAATGCGTTACAATATTGCGTTACTCCCTAAAAAAGTAACTAATTATGTTACTTAGTTACTTTTTATGGAAAGTAGTTGTTACAATATTGCATTACTCCCTAAAAAAGTAACTAATTATGGTACATAATTACTTTTTATGTAAAGTAATACGTTACATTACTTTTGTGTTACTTTTTAAATCTGGGCAAGGCTTATTTGTTTGTTTTTAATATAAAAAGTTAAATTTTTATCAAATGTAAAAGCCCTTTCACACCAAAAAGTGAAATGAATGAGCCTAAGGCTAATTTTTATTTAATTTTATTTTTTAAATATAATTACTATTATAGAAGTGTTTGGGCAGAAAAAGAGGAATACTGTTATACAGAAATGACCAACAAACAACAATTAAATTAAATGTGAAACTCTGAAGACTGAAATCTTATTTTCTTGTAAAACATGCTAGAATAGTCTGTTTACAACTTTAAAATGTAAAAGTCATTTTTACAGTGTATACAGAGGCTTTGAATATTGTGAGGCCTTTAATAATTGTTTTAATAATTAATAGCAAACTAAAAAGCTCATATACAGTTGCATGCGAAAGTTTGGGTGCCCCTTGCAGGATCTGTGAAAATGTTAATAATTTTAACAAAATATAAGAGAGATCATACAAAATGCATGTTATTTTTTATGTAGTACTGTCCAGAGTAAGACATTTTACATAAAAGATGTGTACATATAGTCCACAAGACCAAAAAATAGCTGAAATTATTCAAACAACCTTCTTCAAAAGTTTGTGAACCTACTGTTCTTCAGAAAAAATTTTTCAGGTTACACAAATACTTTTTGTGTATTTGAACCCTTTCCAACAATGACTATGATTTTGAGATCCATCTTTTCACACTGAGGACAACTGAGGGACTCATATGCAACTATTACAGAAGGTTCAAACACTCACTGATGCTCCAGAAGGAAAAAACATGCATTGAGAGCCGGGGGTGAAAACTTTTGAACAAGATGAAGATGTCCAAATTTTTCTTATTTTGTTGAAAAATATATATATTTTCCATTTAGTACTGCCCTATGGAAGCAACAGAAGATACTTGCATGTTTCCCAGAAGACAAATTTAGTACAATTTTCCTTGATCGTTAATTTCCAAAAGTTTTCACCCCCCGGCTCTTAATGCATGTTTTTTCCTTCTGGAGCATCAGTGAGTGTTTGAACCTTCTGTAATAGTTGCATATGAGTCTCTCAGTTGTCCTCAGTGTCAAAGATGGATCTCAAAATCATAGTCATTGCTGGAAAGGGTTCAAATACACAAAAATGCTGGAAAACCAAAGAATTTGTGTGACCTGAAGGATTTTTCTGAAGAACAGCAGGCAGTTTAGCTGTACAAAACAAATAAAAACAGTGGTAGATCATCCAGGTAACAACACACAGTATTGTTTTAATAATTTCAGCTATTTTTTTTCTCTTGTGGACTATATGTAAACATCTTTTATGCAAGGTATCTAACTCAGAACAGTGCTAAATAAAAAATAACATGCATTTTGTGTGATCTCTCATTCTGTCTTTCACATTTTCATATATTCTGCAAGGGGTTCCCAAACTTTTGCATGCAACTGTAACTCATTTTGACTTCTAAGATTGATAATCATGCTTGTCTCCTTTTACACATGAATGCAAAGCTCTCCAAGTGTGCTGTTAATTTATAAAGCACATTTGACATCTACTCACTGCTGATTTTCTATATTAGTGCTGAATTAAACTTTAAAAAGCAATATATTGACACCCACCCTCGTTGTTTTCATTCTGGTCCATTTGTGCGTCTGAAAGCCAAAGAAAGGTCCTTATAAGAGCAAATTTATATGAGTGCTGTACTTCCTCTCATTGGTCTCTGTGTGAGAGATGATTGACAGCAGCAGGTTTGCAGTGAATGTGGGTCAGCCAGAGAAAGGAAAGCCGTCAGATCCTTCAGGAGTAAACAGAGACCCTCAAATACAAGAGCTGATCTGGAGTCCTGCTGTGGATCTGTTTCTGGCGGCAGAATGTTGATTATTGTTTGGCTGAGAGCACAACACTTCAATCAAATGCCAGCTGAGATCCTCTGACCTTTATATACAGATTACTGTGCTATTGCGTTATACAACTACAGTAATAAACCATCAGTCTGACATACAACTCAAAAATAGCTGCTTTGTTGTTCTCCTTGTGAACAATAACTATTCACTTATTCTGTATTTCCTATTAGTTTGCCTTTCTAGTTAAATCACAAATAGAAAGAGACACTTTTTGCTCCTCTGCTCACCAACAAACATTTGAAGTGGATCAAAACCTTCATCAAAGTTGTCCTAAAACCAAAACAATACTTTTTTTTTTTAAATTCAATTCAAATTTATTAATGTTTAATTGTTTAATACTATATTTTAGGATGTAATTTATAATTTATTCCTGTGATACAAAGCTGGATTTATATATATATATATATATATATATATATATATATATATAAAATAAATAAATATATATTTATATATATATAAAATTAAATGAACACCATTCATCAAGGGTGGATTAAATTGATCAAAAGTGCCAGTAAAAACATTTATAATGTGACAAAAATATTTCTATTTCTATATAACTTCTTAATAATATAGAACTTGATATCAAAATGTCTTAAAATTTGCAGGTATAAAATGAAAAGTATATAGAATAAAATTCTAATTTATCTACAATCTATAAATCACACTAAATGTAAAAATGAAAGTTTTTTTTTTATTTAGATCAATTTCATATATATATATATATATATATATATATATATAATGTGACCTGGAAAAAAAAAAAAATTATATATATATATATATTTTTTTTTTAAATGACTTTCCAGGTTCCAAAAAAATTGCAATATTAAATAATTATAAATCTGCTTTTGATCTCCAGTAGGCCATCCTACATGTATGAAATGTATATTCTTGCCCCTGAAATACATAATATAATATCTAATAATAACACATAATCAAAATGTATTTTAGTATATGAAGGTTGAACATATATTTAGCATATATTTTGGCCACAAAATAAGCAATAATTTAAAAAATAGATAAAAAGGACAAATTAAAAACTCAGAAAAAATAATAATTAGATTAATATAGAATGGTCATTTATACAGTTTGTAAGTTTGTAAAAAATGTAAATAGAAAAGTACTAGTGATAAGGTAGCAAAAGTTGGTAGATCTGTTAAAAAATACATAAAAAGGACAAATTAAAAACTGAGGAAAAAAAGAATATTTTTTTATATATGTATAAATAAATGGCCTATCTATGTCTATTAATTACATAAAAAGCACTAGACACATTTAGACCAGATTTTTTTATTTTTTTGCAAATGAATCCAAAGATTGTAAAAAATAAAAACAGAAAAATAAGGTGGAAAAGGTTAGTGGATCTGTAATAAAAAGAACAAATTGAAAACTGAAGGGGAATATATATATATATATATAATTATTGTATTATATTATATTAAATTATATTATAATATAGAAATATTTTCCAGATTTTATTTTTCTCTATCTATCTGTAATATAAATTACCTTTTTTTCATGTCTGTTAATCACATAAAAAACACTAGACACGTTTGAGTTTTCCCGATTTTATTGTTCTTTCATTTTTTTTATTTAGTAAAAAATGGAAATAGAAAAATAGTAATAAGTTAGCAAAGGCTGTCAGATCTGTTCTAATATGAAGAAAAACACCATTCTTCATTTTTTATTGATTTCATGTTACCATTTCTCAAATAATCCCACAGCACATTAATTATACAGCATCATCACAGTGAAAAACGACTGATGGCATCATTTTCTGCTCCTTCCTCTTCCTCCTCGTTTCCCTCTTCCTCTGGTTTTCCCCTCAAACACAGAACGTGCTGTAACCATAGCGACGCCCCGCCTACACTCTTCATCATCATCCCCTGAGCTGGAGCTGCTTGACTCCGCCCTCGATGACATCAGCGCCATGGCTCCGCCCCTCGTCTCATCCAGTGTGTCTGCGGGTGAGTTCAGGTGAGGCACTGACCCGATGAATCCTCCTCCCAGCGGCCCCGCGGCACCAGGGGCCCCGTCCGGCCGTGAGGCCCCGCTCCTGTCCTTCTTGGACGGAGACGTTTCTTCCTCCTCCTGCTCCTCTTCCTCCTCTCTTTCCTTTCTCTTCAGGCAGGTGACAGCTCTGCGCAGACGCTGACTGCGGATGGACTGGCGCTCCTGCTGCTCCAGACGGAAGAACGAATCGATGCGCAGCTGCGTCTGCACACAGAAGAATACATTTTGCTCTTCTGCTCACAAAAATACAGTAACACTTACATTTTGAACTCTTTTCTATTCTAATATATTTCAGAATGTCATTTATTCCTGTGATGCAAAGCTAAATAAAAAAAAAAAAAAAATTAAATTAAATTAAAACACTTTTATTCATCAAGGGTGGATTAAATTGACAAAAGATTTCTATTTCAAATAAATGCTGTTCTTTTGAACGTTCAATTCATCTGTGAATCCTGAAAAATAAATAAATATATATATATATATAAATAAATAAATAAATAAATATAAATAAATATATAGTATATTTAGTATATTAGAATGATTTCTGAAGGATCATGTGACACTGAAGACTGCAGTAATGATGCTGAAAATTCAGATTTGATCCTAAGAATAAATTATATTTTAACAGGTATTCATGTACAAAACTGCTATTTCAAATTGTAATAATATTTCACAATTTTTACTGTATTTTTAATCAAATGCACGCAACCTTGGTGAGCCAAAGAGACTTAAAAAACTAAATTAAAACCCTTGATCTTTTGAACTTTCTGTTCAAAAAAATGCATAGCTGCTTTTTTACATTGCTAATAATAAGAAATGTTTGTTGAGCAGCAAATCAGTATATTAGAATAATTTCTGAAGGATCATGTGACACTTAAGACTAAAGTAATGATGCTGAAAATTCAGATTTGATCCCAAGAATAAATTATATTTTAACAGATATTCACATAGAAAACATCTGTTTTACACTGAAAAATATTTGATCATTTTTACTGTATTTTTGATTAATTAAATGCAGCTTTGGTAAACAAATAAGACTTCTTTTATAAACATATGACATCCAAATGTTCATTATTTTTCAAATAAACTATTTTTCCCACTTAATTATGTCATAATAACAAGATGTTTTTTTGTTAAAACAACATCTTTTCTCACATAATGTAAGCATATATCTTTTATAACGGAAAATTATATCGTTTATATTTATATGTCGTTATTACAAGAAAAATATATTGTTTTAACAAGAAAATATGTCATTTTAACAAGATAATTATGTCGTTTTAACTACAAATCTCGTTTTTATGAGAAAAGATGTTGTTGTTGTGTCACCATACTAAAAATAATTTAGACAGGTCTAAATGAAGCACCAGTGTTATTTTCATATTATTTATTTTTATATTGTCAGTTTTTATTTTCATTTGTATCATTTTTTTTTTTTTTTTTCTTTTTGTATTTTAAATAAACGCTGTTCTTTTTAATTTTCTATTCATCTGTGAATCCTGAAAAAAAAAAAAAATATATATATATATATATTTCACAAAAATATTGGGCAGCGCAACTGTTTTAGAAAACAGCTGTTTCACACTGAAAAAATATTGGTAAACAAATAAGAGACTTCTGGCAAAAAAAATAAAAACATTGATAAATTAATCATCAGTTATTTTTATTATATATATATATATATATATATATATATATTTAGTAATTTTGCAATGTGCTTTTGTCATGTTTATAATTTTTTTTAAATTTATTTTTGTATTTCAAATAAATGCTGTTCTTTTGAATTTCTATTCATATGTGAATCCTGAAAAAATATTTAAAAAATATATATTTCACAAAAATATTGGGCAGCACAACAGTTTTAGAAAACAGCTATTTTACACTGAAACAATATTGGTAAACAATATCAAAACATTGATAAATAAATCATCAGTTATTTTTTATTATATATATATATATATAAGTTTTAATTTAATTTCAGTTGTAGCTATTTTACTACTTAAGCTTATTTCAGGTTAGTTCTCAAGGCAGTAAATACATTCAAAGATTTCCATTTCAATTAAACAGCAATAAATTAGATTTTGACAAACAGTTTAAATTGTAACAATATTTCACAGTTGTTACTTTATTTTTGAACAAACAAATGCAGACAAAACATTTTTTTTTACTTTTTTAGTATTATTTTTATAGTATTATATTTTTTTTAGACTTTAAATTAGCTTGTATTTTTTTTCAAATAAAAAAATATATATAATATAAAAAAAATATAATAAAATAAATAATTATTTGAAATGTTCAGGGAATCATCCCCCAGTTGACATTTTTACACTAAATTATAAACAATATTCAGCCAAAATACAACTATTTAAACTATGTAACTATTTATCTGGAATCTGAGGGTGCAAAAAAAAAATCGCCTTTAAAGTTCTTAGCAATTTTGCAATTTGCCTTTTTTTTTGTATTCTTTTTATATAGTTTTAATTTAATTTCATTTCAGTTTTAGTTATTTTTTTACTTAAGCATATTCCAGTTAGTTCCCAAGGCAATTTCTAAAATCTTTTCATCCAATTCTCATATTTTAAGAATGAAAATGATATTGAATAGTTGTTTTTTGTGCACAGGAACTGAAGTCCTTCACCTGTTGCGTCTGGAGCTGTTTGAGCACCGGCTGCAGCGTTTCTTCCGTCTTCCTGCTGCTCCACCCGAAGCGGCTCTGACAGAACGTTTGATGGTTAAGAACCTTTTCTGCTCATTTTAAATGTAATAATGTGTTATAAATGTGTTCTAGTGTAAATGAGATGAAGGATATTCTTTGAGGAGGTCCAGATGTGGGCGGCCCCAGCTGAACGAGGCGTCTGATTGGTCGACGGCGGGCTGAAGGTAGGCCTGAGCCACAGCGGGGTTCGGGAAACCAGGATGAAGCTCAATATTTCTCAGTTTCTTCTTCACCTTTGTGTCTCTGGGGTTGGCGGACAGTTTCTTATTCTCCTGCGCTTCGGTCCACCACTCACTACATCAGAAAACAGACACGGTGAGACATGTTTAGACATTTACAGCAGCTGTGACTGACAACAGTTTACCAAAAACACAAGGAAATAACATTTTAGGTTTCACAGGACTGAACTTTATGATAAAAATCTGATATACTGTTCATATTCCATCTGCAGTAATTAAATCTATTTGCACCTCTACCATATACTATGTGACCCTGGACCATAAAACCAGTCATAAGGGTCCAAAATATTTAGAATAAATCATATTTATACTATTTGAAAATCTGCAAAAAAATCTAAATATTGAGAAAATCACCTTTAAAGTTGTCCAAATTAAGTTCTTAGAAATGCATATTACTAATCAAAAATTACATTTTGATATATTTACGGTAGGAAATTTACTAAATATCTTCATGGAACATGATCTTTACTTAAAATCCTATTGATTTTTGCATAAAAACAGTCATTTTGACCCGTACAATGTATTTTTGGCTATTGCAACAAATATTCCTGTGCTACTTAACACTGGTTTTGTGCTCCAGGGTCACAAATAATAATATTATTATTAAATAATACTAAGTATTTTATTTAATACTTACTTAAATTTGACTTTGACTTGACCACATTTTTTTTAGCATTATTTATACAGTATTATAGTATATATATATATATATATATATTTTTTTTTTAATTGGCTTGTATTTTTATTAAAATAAAAATTGTATATAAATTATATAATAAAATAAAGAAAATATTTTAAGTTGACATTTTTTCACTGTAAATTATAAACACTATTTGGCCAAAATACAACTATTTGAAAATTTGCAATCTGAGGGTGCAAAATAATATCTAAATATTGAGAAAATTGCATTTAAAGATGTCCAAATTAAGTTCTTAGAAATGCATATTACTAATCATAAATTTAATTTTGATATATTTACGTTGTCATTGCTACAAATATACACTGGTTTTGTGCTCCAGGGTCACAAATAATATATTATTATTAGATAATATTAATTTATTTAATACTTAATTAAATTTGACTTTGACTTTTGACCAAACCTTTTTAGCATTATTTATACAGTATTATAGTATTTATATATATATATATATATATATATATATTTTTTTTTTTTTTTTAATTAGCTTGTATTTTTATTAAAATAAAATAAAATTGCATATAAATTATATAATAAAATAAAGAAAATATTTTTGTTTTCAGTTGGCATTTTTTTACACTGTAAATTATAAACAATACTTGGCCAAAATACAACTACACTGAGTGCAAAAAAAATCTAAATTTTGAGAAAATCGCCTTTAAAGTTGTCCAAATGAAGTTCTTAGCAATGCATAATACTAATTAAAAATTTAATTTTGATATATTTCGGGTAGGAAATTTACTAAATATCTTCATGGAACATGATCTTTACTTAATATCCTAATGATTTTTGCATAAAAACAGTAAGTTTGACCCGTACAAGTGTATCTGGTTTTGTTCTCCAGGGTCACATATATTGCATAGGAATGTGCCAATAATCATTTATCAAAGCATCTTTATGCTCTTTTACTGTTAAAGCATCATTTTTCCGCAGCGTTTCTGACCTGAGCTGAACGAGCGGCTCCAAACCAGCGCCAGGAAACTCGTTGAGGATCTCCATCCCGGTGACGTATCCCACTCCCGGAATGCCCTCGGTGTAATCGCTGCCCAGCAGATACGCCAGATTGATCAGTTTGCTCCTGTCCAGCCCTGCAGACAGACACAAGCTCACATCAGTGTCTCTTTCCTCCTGTTAAACGTGCATACTCTCTGATCTCAGGTCTGCAGCTCACCCAGCTGGTTCTGCATGTCCACAAACTGGTAATGCTCCACGTATTTGTTCTGGTTGAAGAAGTTCCTGTAGACGTGACGGCCGCCGAAGAGCCAGATGTCGCTGTCGTCGGTGATGGTGCCGTGTGTTTGGTCCAGTCGGTCGAGCGCCGCACACTGGGCTTCGGCCTCCATCGGCGCCACGATGAACGGCACACCGAATAAACGCAACAGCTCCTGAACAAGTTGTGGATTTGTTTAACGCATCAATGAATAAGCTGGAATCATCCCAAACAGCGTCTGAGGGTGTATCTCTGCAAAACTTTGACTGTTCTCTTTAGATTCAGTGCATGGCGAGTCAAACCATACCCAATTTTCCCATATCAGCGAATTTGCAAGTCGGCCATTCTCAAGTTTTTCATAAAGTGCTATATTTTTAAGTGCTTTGGCGTATAGTTAAAAACTTTGTATGTATGTTTGGCACCATGCGCTGATAGTACTCAAAAAGTCTGGGGGCAGCACCGCCTTGTAGCCAAAAAAAAAAAAATGCTAATAACATTTGATTAAATTTGCTTTTTCAAACTCCTCCTAGAGTATTGGTCCAATTTTCACCAAATTTGGCTCAGATCATCTTCAGACCATGCTGACAACAAGTTGTGGATTTGTTTTGGTGTGTGTTATAACAATAATGACCTGAGGCTTCCCGCATAGTTTCAGAGCAGCGCCATCTAGTGGTCAGGAGCTATGACAAATGGCTATTTTTGCTTAGGACTTCTAAATGGTTTGGTCACAATCACAAAACTGGTCTCTTTAGATTCAGTGCAGCATGCCGAGTCAAACCATACCCAATTTTCCCATATCAGCCATTTTGCAAGTTGGCCATTCTCAAGTTCGTCATAAAATGCTGTTTTTTTATGAATGCTTTGTAGCCAAAATAAAAAAAAATGCTAATAACTGCAATTAAAGTAACTCGAGAACATAGATACCAACTTCACCATAGTTAGCCATACTTCCAGTTCGCCATTTTTATTATATATGTTGAAAACGTACTTTTTCGAACTCCTCCTAGAGCGTTGGTCCAATTTTCAGCAAATTTGGCTCAGATCATCTTCAGACGACCATTCTCAAGTTTTTCATAAAATGCTATATTTTACGAATGCTTTGGTGTATCGTTAAAAACCGTGTGTATGTTTGGCACCATGCGCTGATAGTACTCAAAAAGTCTGGGGGCAGCACCGCCTTGTAGCAAAAAAAAAAAAAATGCTAATAACATTTGATTAAATTTGCTTTTTCAAACTCCTCCTAGAGTATTGGTCCAATTTTCACCAAATTTGGCTCAGATCATCTTCAGACCATGCTGACAACAAGTTGTGGATTTGTTTTGGTGTGTGTTATAACAATAATGACCTGAGGCTTCCTGCATAGTTTCAGAGCAGCGCCATCTAGTGGTCAGGAGCTATGACAAATGGCTATTTTTGCTTAGGACTTCTAAATGGTTTGGTCACAATCACAAAACTGGTCTCTTTAGATTCAGTGCAGCATGCCGAGTCAAACCATACCCAATTTTCCCATATCAGCCATTTTGCAAGTTGGCCATTCTCAAGTTCGTCATAAAATGCTGTTTTTTATGAATGCTTTGTAGCCAAAATAAAAAAAAATGCTAATAACATTTGATTAAATTGGCCAACTGCAATTAAAGTAACTCGAGAACATAGATACCAACTTTGCCATAGTTAGCCATACTTCCAGTTCGCCATTTTTATTATATATGTTGAAAACGTACTTTTTCGAACTCCTCCTAGAGCGTTGGTCCAATTTTCAGCAAATTTGGCTCAGATCATCTTCAGACGACCATTCTCAAGTTTTTCATAAAATGCTATATTTTACGAATGCTTTGGTGTATCGTTAAAAACCCTGTATGTATGTTTGGCAACCTGCGCTGATAGTACTCAAAAAGTTTGGGGGAAGCATCGCCTTATAGCCCAAAAAAAAAAAAAAAAAACGCGAATAACATTTGATTACATTTGCTAATTGTAATGAAAGTGACTTAATACGTTCCTTGGATCATGCTGAGAACATAGATACCAATTTTGTTCACCATTTTTATTATACATGTCGAAAACATACTTTTTTGAACTCCTCCTAGAGCATTGGTCCAATATTCACCAAATTTGGCTCAGTTCATCTTCAGACCATGCTGACAACAAGTTGTGGATTTGTTTAACACATCAATGAATAAGCTGGAATCATGCCAAACAGCGTCTGAGGCTGTATCTCTGCCAAACTTTGACATATTGACATGCTTGGTGTGTGTTATAACAATAATGAGGTTTCCAGCATAGTTTCAGAGAAGCTCCATCTTGTGGCCAGGGGATATGACAAATGGCTATTTTTGCTTATAACTTCTAAATGGTTTGGTCACAAAACTGGTCTCTTTAGATTCAGCATGCAGCATGCATATCAGCCTTTTTGTAAGTCGGCCATTCTCAAGTTTGTCACAAAATGCTATATTTTTGACTAAAATCATCCTAAAATGGCTTTAATTACTGATTGTTGCAGTTGGTCTGTCACTCCATGCCATGCTTAGATCATTATTTTTTTCTCTATATTTTTACAGCTATATTTTTTAGTATAATTACACTCATAATATAATTAATGATAATTATTTATTCATAAAGACATCACAATCACAATATTTTGGCCAATCAGTGCAGCCCTACAAATAAGCACAGATTTTATTCAATTTTTTTTAAATCAGGAAAGTTATTCTCTTATCAGAAAAATCCCAATGAAATATTTCTAAAATCCTGCTGGCCTGTAATGCAGCATATACAGCAGAAACAGTATAATGAAAGTTGTCACAGTCTTTTTAAAGAGTAAAAGTAAACTGAGCTGACAGGTTTGAAACAATAAATCTCCTTTAATCCAACTGAACCCTTCTGGGAAAGAAGAAGTAAAGATGTATTTATCCAGTCCGCACTGAAGCCGGCGCTAAAGCTTAAACAAACACAGCCATGTAAATGTGGAATATTATGTCACTGAACTCATAACACTGACCGATCAATTTCACAGACGGATTTACACCAGATACTTCAGACGCACCTGCCACCATCACACACACACACACACACACACACACACACACACACACACATCAATAAGTGCAACTGTAAAACTGTTATAGAGGATTCACAGATGAATTTTAAAACAAATCAAAGTTTTATATTAATATATTTCATCAGTTTTTGTTAGTTAATTTTAGTTTAAGTAATTTTGCTGTGTTTTTGCCATTTTTACTAGTTATTGTCTTCATTTAAATATATCTATATAGTTTTATTAGTCATTTTAGTACATCAAGATAAGCTAAATTAATTTAACTTAATTTAATTTTTTTAATTTCCGTTTACATTTATTTATTTTTTTACATTTTTAATTTTTGTTTTAGGGCCAATTTACTAACATCTTGCATTAGCACAACGCCTTCTTTGAGTCACATTTTATGTTTGAAAGGTGCTATATAAATGCATTATTATTAATTATTATTATTATTATTAATGTCAAGCTTTATTTGCACTGGGAAGTGTTTTGTATTGTAAATGTTGCACCAGTGTTATTTTACTATCACTGAGATACTATCATGGTTTTATATTAATATTTTAGTTAAATAATTTTGTTGTGTTTTTGCTATTTCTAGTAGTTTTTGTCTTCATTTAAATACAGGGATTGTGAGCTAATTAAAAATAGTAAAAATAATAATAGTAAAAATAGTGTAAAATAGTTTTAAAAATTAAAATGAAACGTATACAAAAAATTTACTTAAATTGTACAATTTTAATGCATCATTTTAAAATAATGACTTAAATTATAAAAATGTTTTAAATGTATGTGATGAAGAATGTATTAAATAAAAAAATAAATCACAAACATTTTAATATTTATCTAATATTTATCTAAAATAAAAAAATTAAAAAACATAGTTTTTTTAATTTTTTTTTTTATCAGTTTTTAGTTTTTGTTAGTTAATTTTAATTTAAGTAATTTTGTTGTGTTTTTGCCATTTTTACTAGCTTTTGTCTTCATACATCTATATAGTCATTTTAGCACATCAAGATAAGCAAAATTAATTTAACTATTTTACACATTTACATTTTTTTTTTTTTTCCGTTAACATTTATTTATTTTTTAACATTTTTAGTTTTAGGGCCAATTTACTAACATCTTGCATCAGCAAAAGCCCTTTTTGGTGTTGAAAACTACTGTCAGGATTGACTAAAGTCATGCAATGAAACATTAGCAATGCATACTGTTATTTTTGCATCTGATCTTATTGCATATGCATTTGTAGGAGTTTTCCTTTGAGATGCAACATTAATACGAGGAAAGCATTTTAATGAATGATGCATGGTGATTTATGGTGATTTTAAGGTTAGTCAGTTTACTGGTATTTGCATCACTATTTAACACCCAAAAAAGCAGGTCTAAACTCATTCTGTGCCTGTAGATTACCACACCTTACAATTGGCTGGTTTACAACTTCATCAGCAGATCATCAGAACTTTACACTCCCATTTGTGCTTTTATGTGACTGTGATCTCATGCTAATTTGAAAATCATTTCATTTTTTTTTGTTTACCTCTAATAACCCTGTGTTGTGTCATATAAGGAGGCTGACCTGGCTCTCGTTGCACATCTGTCCGGTGACAGTGGTGCTGCTGCGCTGCTGCTGCTGCTGCTGCTCTCTCAGACTCATCTGCTCGTCCTGCAGGTCTCTGTCCAGCTGCAGCAGCTCCTCCTGCAACACACAGACACATTACACAGATATAAGCAGAGCTGGGTAGAAACTGATCAGATGCAATCTGGATTACGTAATCAGATTCCAAAAATGAAGTACTTGTAAACAGAGTAAGTTACATTTTAAAACACTCCTAATCAGACTACAGTCACTTTTTTATGGATTACATGATTACATGTTATTCACACAATAGCAGAATTCATTGATTCCCCCTAATTTCACTTTTTCATTTTTTATTTTCTTTTATAAAATAGCCTACTGATTATATTCATTCAGAAAGTCCAGTTTTGTAGTCATTCACACATAGACTAGTCATTATTCACAGCATTTGGCCGCTGGATTTGCAAAAGGCTAATGATGAACACATTCTGTAGGTTTTTTGTAAACCATGTATTATTGTGTCTTCGGAAGGCTTTTGTCTTTCATACTCATTAAAATGCAACATTATTTCTTATTTACATGCAATGCAGACATTCCCAAACTTTTTTTAATCTAAACCTTATTCACCAAATATATCTGCTTTAAGTGCCCCTGAGATTTTTAATGCAATATTTCAATAATTAATTTTCACATTTGCACATACCTGTCAACCCTCCCGTTTTTTCCGGGATTGTCCCGTATTTTACCATTCTATCCCGCTATCATCCCGTTTAAATATTTTCCCGTATTTCTCCCGTATTTTTAATCTTTCTATAAAAAATACACTTATATGTTTCCTATTCGCCTCTGGTAAAACTAATTTGTATGGCCCAAACCCCATTATACGAATGATCACATCAACATATTTCAAGGTCGAATATTGCTTCATTGATTAAATATCTGCGCAAGTTTCAAAGTCAGGTGCTCTGCTTTGTTTTCCGTGGTTACCGAGGAAACAGCAATATTTATGACAAAAAGCGCCACCTGTTGGCGGAGAATTAAAGCCCAGAAACTAACCCTTATTTTTACGCAGAAAACACCACGTTGTAAATGTGAACCGGTGGATTCACAAGAAGATAATTAATTATAAAACTATAAAGATATAGCCTACACTAAGATATATTTATATGCTACTAAATGAATGTAATTGTTTGATAATAATTGTTTAAATCAATATAAATAATAATAATAATATAATAATTTATACTTTTGACTCCGCCCCCTATGTCCCTTATATCCTCCTACGTTTTCCCGTATTTTGGAACTCAAATGTTGACAGGTATGCATTTGCATGTTCACGGTTTCTTTGATTTTTGATTAATGGTCACATGGCATGCAGGTAAATGAAAATATTTTATCTTTTTTAGTAAGCGTTTTATTTTAATTGTTATTTTAAAACAAAGACTAATGAAACACAATGACGGTTCACTCCTATACTTATGAATGGGAGAAAGTGCAACGCGAAATATGGAGGAATAGTCCCACCTTCTAAATGAAAGAGACTAATTTCCCATAGAAACCTAAGGCTAGATCAACCAATGCATATGCGCAGAAAATGCGCATGCGCAGTCATAACGTACTTATGGCTGCGTATTTTCTGGTCTAGCCTGAAAAATAAGCCTTTTAAACACTATTTGAGCAAAAGAAACAACATTTATGGGGCAGTTAATTTAAGATTTTGTTGCTGATTTGATATATGCCATTTAATTGTGAGTTCAGCGAGCAGTTTTTGAGATTTCCCCCGTTCATTAAGATGGGACTTGGTCTTGTATGAGCTGCCCAGAGGTGTTGCAAATATGGCCATCAAGTAAAGAGACAATCCTTGTGATTTAATTGATTGTTAGCTTTTCATGCACAAACCCTCTGGAGTTCCTGTTCGAACCTTAGTTTGGGAAACCTTGATGTCATTAAAATGCCACAAGGTTTTCCTATTTAAATCAATGTGATAAACAAGTTAAGTCAAAAATAATCAGATTAGATTACCTAACATATGTAATGTAACTGATTACATTACTGACTAAATTTTTGTCATATAATCTGGAATCAGTAACTGATTACAATTTGCAAGTACTCTTCCCAGCTGTGGATATAATGCATGTTTAATGGACTGAGATTCAGCGTGCTGACTCTGAGACGCACCGCATCGATGTGATCCCACTCGCTCGCGACAGCAACGGCGGGAGCTTCGTTTAGGGACTCGTTGACTTTGTCGCTCTTATCTGGACTCTGGATGCTGGACTCTTCCTCTCCGCTTTCCTCTTCTTCTGTTCGCTCCTCCTCTTTGTCTTCTGAGGTGCTTTTATCAGCTTCTTCCTCTGCTTTAACGTGAGATTCCTCTTTTTCAGATGGTTCCTCCGCATCAGAGACCTCAATAAAACTCTCTGCAGAGAACAAACCAGCAGGAATCACTCAGATGATCTCAAGCCAGGGATTGTGAGCTCATTAAAATGTAAAATAGTTTAAAAATGTAAATAAAACTTATACAACAAAAATTACTAATGCATCATTTTAAAATAACGCAAAATACTGTAAAACCTAAAAATGAGTTAAATCATAAAAATGTAAACCAATAATTCTAAATTAAAAACAGCCCAAACATACTGAAAATTAATAAATCACAAACATTTTAAATGTAAAAAATATCTAATATTGATCTATTAAAAAACTAAATTAAACATACTAAAAATTAAATGATAATTTATCACTTTAAAACAAATTGAAATAAAACATTCAAAAAATTGTTAGATCATAAAATGTAAACCAGTAATTCTAAATTAAAAATATCTCAAAACATACTAAAAATGAACAAATCACAAACATTTTAAATGTAAATAATCTCTAATATTTATCTAAAATAAAACGCATACTAAAAATGAAATGCTAATTTTAATATATAATTTTAAAACAAATCAAAATAGAATGTACAAAAAAACGTAAATCATAAAATGTAAACCAATAATTCTAAATTAAAAACAGCCCAAACATACTGAAAATTAATAAATCACAAACATTTTAAATGTAAAAAATATCTAATATTGATCTATTAAAAAACTAAATTAAACATACTAAAAATGAAATGATAATTTAATATATCACTTTAAAACAAATTGAAATAAAACATACAAAAAATTGTTAAATCATAAAATGTAAACCAGTAATTCTAAATTAAAAATATCTCAAAACATACTAAAAATTAACAAATCACAAACATTTTAAATGTAAAAAATATCTAATATTTATCTAAAATAAAACACATACTAAAAATGAAATGCTAATTTTAATATATAATTTTAAAACAAATCAAAATAGAATGTACAAAAAAACGTAAATCATAAAATGTAAACCAATAATTCTAAATTAAAAACAGCCCAAACATACTGAAAATTAATAAATCACAAACATTTTAAATGTAAAAAATATCTAATATTGATCTATTAAAAAACTAAATTAAACATACTAAAAATGAAATGATAATTTAATATATCACTTTAAAACAAATTGAAATAAAACATACAAAAAATTGTTAAATCATAAAATGTAAACCAGTAATTCTAAATTAAAAATATCTCAAAACATACTAAAAATTAACAAATCACAAACATTTTAAATGTAAAAAATATCTAATATTTATCTAAAATAAAACACATACTAAAAATGAAATGCTAATTTTAATATATAATTTTAAAACAAATCAAAATAGAATGTACAAAAAAACGTAAATCATAAAATGTAAACCAATAATTCTAAATTAAAAACAGCCCAAACATACTGAAAATTAATAAATCACAAACATTTTAAATGTAAAAAATATCTAATATTGATCTATTAAAAAACTAAATTAAACATACTAAAAATGAAATGATAATTTAATATATCACTTTAAAACAAATTGAAATAAAACATTCAAAAAATTGTTAGATCATAAAATGTAAACCAATAATTCTAAATTAAAAATACCACAAAACATACTAAAAATTAACAAATCACAAACATTTTAAATGTAAAAAATATCTAATATTTATCTAAAATAAAACACATACTAAAAATGAAATGCTAATTTTAATATATAATTTTAAAACAAATCAAAATAGAATGTACAAAAAATTTAAATCATATGTAAACCAATAATTCTAAATTAAAAATACCCCAAAACGTACTAAAAAAATTATAAATCACAAATATTTTAAATGTAAATAATAATTTAAAATTATAATAAACTATTTTAAAATAAAAAACATAACATAAAACATTTAATAAATGATAAAAACAAGTGATTCTAAAATAAAAATATATAATTAAAACGCATACTAAAAATTAATTGCTAATTTTAATAAATCATTTTAAAACAAATCAAAGTAAAACATACAAAAGATTTTTAAATCACAAAATGTAAACCAATAATTCTAAACTAAAAATGCCCCAAAACATACTACAAATTAATAAATCACAAATATTTTAAATGTAAATAATAAAAAAGTAAAATTATGATAAACTATTTTAAAATAAAAACGAGCAAACTAAAACATAACAAAAATTAAATAAATGATACAAATTTGTGATCCTAATTTTTTTAAATTAATCAAAATAAATCACAATAAAAAATTATAATTTTAACATATAACTTTAAAACAAATGATTTAAAGATTGAATACACGATAAAAATTAGTGATTCTAAAAGAAAAAATATAAATAAAACACATACTAAGCATTAATAGATAATTTTATTGTATCATTTTAAAACAAATCAAAATAAAACATGCAAAAAATTGTTAAATCATAAAATGTAAACCAATAATTCTAAATTAAAAATACCCCAAAACATACTAAAATATAAATGGTATAAATCAAAAACATTTTAAATGTAAATAATAAAAATGTAAAATTATAATAAACCATTTTAAAATAAAAGCAATCAAGATAAAACGTACCAAAAATGAAATAAATTCTAAAATTTAAAAATAAGACAAAATAAATCACATACTAAAAATGTATAATTTTAATATATAATTTTAAAACAAATAAAACATACTAAAATGGTTAAATCATAAAATTTAAATAAATAATTCTGAAATAACAATCAAAAAATACTAATAATTTAATAAATCATCATTTGTTTTAAAATGTATATCACAACATAAATAAATACATACACCATTAAAAAAAAATATATATATATATATATAATATATTATTAATTTAGCTGCACGTCATGCGAATCTGCAAATTTGTTGTTAGTTTATTGAAATGTTTACTAAGAAAATACTTCATGTCACAAGGTTTGGGAATTCCTACTTTAAAGTGTAATCTCTGGAAGTGTCAGTGTGCATTTGTACCCTCAGAGCTGCTTTCCTCCTCCTCATCTTCACTCTTCGCTTTATTTTCCTCCGTCTGATCCGCAGGTTTGCGATCAGAGGAAGCGCTCGGATGTCTCTGCTTCAGAAGATGATTTAGCGCATCACCTGGAGGCTCAGGTGTGTCCTTCTTGCTTTCAGATACAGCAGAAGGGAGAATAAGAGGCGTTCTGGACTGCAGCTTGGATTCTGAAAACTCTTCCTGTGAGGAAACGCTCCTCAGGTTCGTCCGCTCCACATCTCCGTCTCCCAGAGCCTCCTGTAGCGCCATCAGAGTCCTGGGAGAAACGCCTCCACCTGCAGTGACCTCAGGCACAACGCTTCTGTAAAGATAGTAGATAGTAAAGTTCATAGACACACTTTAAAGTTTTAAACGTTTGATGGTTTTCAGTTTAAAATAGTTTGAAAGTTTAAAGTCTGAATGTTTTGAAGGCAATAGAGTCTATTACAAAAACATAGATAGGGTGTTGCTAGGGTCTTGCTATGCGGTTGCTAAGGTACTCTGAGTCATTGCTAGGGTGTTGCTATGTGGTTTCTAGGTACTCAGGGTAGTTGCTAGGCTGTTGCTATGGTACTCTGGGTGGTTGCTAGGGTGTTGCTATGCGGTTGCTAAGGTAATCTGAGTCATTCCTAGGGTGTTGCTATGTGGTTTCCAGGTACTCAGGGTAGTTGCTAGGCTGTTGCTATGGTACTCTGGTTGGTTGCTAGGGTGTTGGTATGCGGTTGCTAAGGTAATCTGAGTCATTGCTAGGGTGTTGCTATGTGGTTGCTAGGTACTCAGGGTAGTTGCTAGGCTGTTGCTATGGTACTCTGGGTGGTTGCTAGGGTGTTGCTATGTGGTTGCAAGGCACTCAGGGTAGTTGCTAGGCTGTTGCTATGGTTCTCTGGTGGTTGCTAAAGTGTTGCTATGTGGTTGTTAGGGTATCCAGAGTGGTTGCTAAAGTACTCTGGGTCATTGCTAGGGTGTTGCTTTGTGGTTGTTAGGTACTCAGGGTGGTTGCTAAGGTGTCACTTAGCACATTGTTACCATGATTAACAAGTTACTAGCATGTTGCTAAGATGTTTCTAACATGAATAGCATGTTACTAGTGTGATTCTAGCATGATCAGCAAGTTACTAGCAGAATTCTAGCATGGTTACTAGCATTTTACTAGCATGATTAGCATTTTGCTAACATGTTTTTAACAAGATTAACATGTTGCTAACATGATTCTAGCATGATCAGCAAGTTACTAGCATGATTCTAGCATTAGTAGCATGTTATTAACATGATTAGCATGTTGCTAGCGTGGCATTCTAGCATGATTAGCATGTCACTAGCATGAGTAGCATCTTACTAACATGATTAACATGCTACTAGCATGATTAACATGCTACTAGCATGATTAGCATGTTACTAGCATGATTCTAGCATGGTCAGGAAGTTACTAGCATGATTAGCCTGTTACTAGCATGATTAACATGCTACTAGCATATTTAGCATGTTGCTAGTGTGATTTTAACATGATTAGCATGTTAATAACGTGATTCTAGCATGATCAACAACATGTTACTCGCATGATTAACATGCTATTAGCACAATTAGCATGTTACTAGCATGATGCTAACATGATCAACATGTTACTTGCATGATTAGCATGCTATTAGCACAAGTAGCATGTTGCTAGCATGATTAGCATGTAACTAGCATGATTAGCATGTTATTAACGTGATTCTAACATGATCAACATGTTGCTAGCATGATTAGCATGTAACTAGCATGATTAGCATGTTAATAACGTGATTCTAACATGATCAACATGTTGCTAGCATGATTAGCATGTTGCTAGCATGATTAGCATGTTACTAACGTGATTCTAACATGATCAACATGTTACTAGCATGATTAGCATGTTGCTAGCATGATTAGCATGTAACTAGCATGATTAGCATGTTGATAACGTGATTCTAACATGATCAACATGTTACGAGCATGATTAGCATGTTGCTAGCATGATTAGCATGTAACTAGCATGATTAGCATGTTGATAACGTGATTCTAACATGATCAACATGTTACTAGCATGATTAGCATGTTGCTAGCATGATTAGCATGTTACTAACGTGATTCTAACATGATCAACATGTTACTAGCATGATTAGCATGTTGCTAGCATGATTAGCATGTAACTAGCATGATTAGCATGTTGATAACGTGATTCTAACATGATCAACATGTTACTAGCATGATTAGCATGTTGCTAGCATGATTAGCATGTTGATAACGTGATTCTAACATGATCAACATGTTACTAGCATGATTAGCATGTTGCTAGCATGTTGATAACGTGATTCTAACATGATCAACATGTTACTAGCATGATTAGCATGTTGCTAGCATGATTAGCATGTAACTAGCATGATTAGCATGTTGATAACGTGATTCTAACATGATCAACATGTTACTAGCATGATTAGCATGTTGCTAGCATGATTAGCATGTTGATAACGTGATTCTAACATGATCAACATGTAACTAGCATGATTAGCATGTTGCTAGCATGATTAGTATGTTGATAACGTGATTCTAACATGATCAACATGTAACTAACATGATTAGCATGTTGATAACGTGATTCTAACATGATCAACATGTTGCTAGCATGATTAGCATGTTGCTAGCATGATTAGCATGTAACTAGCATGATTGGCATGTTGATACCGTGATTCTAACATGATTAGCATGTTGTTAGCATGATTAGCATGTTTGTATCATGACTGTAGATGATACCGTGCTTCCTCCTCTTCCTCTGAGCTGCTGCTGATGACGTATGTCCTGTGTTGTTGGTGTTTGTCTGAGGGGTCTGTTATGGGGCTGTGGGTGTCTCTGCTGTCTGTTATGGAGCTGTGGATGGCCTGTAGAGTTCGAGGAGAGACGCGATCATCTTCAGATCCTCTCGCAGCCACGGCTTCTTCTTCAGAGCTGCTGTCCACCATGGCGCTGTGGATGGCCTGTAGAGTGCGAGGAGATGGTGGGGCTCCTCCTGACGCCGATGGCTCCTCCTCAGCGCAGGACGAGGAAGAGGAAGGCTTGTTCTCATCATCCTCAGCTACAGGCCGCCACAAGGGCTCAGGCTTCCCCTTCGGCCTCCCTTTACGCTCCCACGGACAGCTGGACCACAGCGCTGGAGCCGACTGACTCTCTGCAGCGCTGGCTTTCTTCTGGGACCCTGAAGAACATCAGAACACAAACACTCAAGTTGGTTTGCTTATACTTTAGTAGCACACTATTGTCTGGAACACATTAGTACTTATATGAGATAAGGATGCAACAAAAGTTAGGGTTAGATTTTTGATTTTTGAATTATTTATTTTTATTTTGTGTTTTGATTTTTATTTTAAATTTATTCATTGACATTTGTATGATTTAACTTATTTTATGTTTTATTATATATTTTATTTTTTAATGACGTTTTTAAGAAATTATCAATTTAAATGTTTATTATTTGTTCATTTTCAATAAGTGTTTTTATTTTATATAATATTCATTTCAAATATTTATTTGTTTCTTTAGTAAGGGTTTTATTTTGTTTTTTAATGGTTTATTTTAAGTTTGTGTTTTGATTTTTTAATTATTTATTGATGTTTTTATGATTCAACTTATTTATTTTTTTATTTTCTTTTTTAATAATGCATTTAATTTATAGTGTTTTGTTTTAGAATGGCCTATTTAAATGTTTATTATTTGTTCATTTTTTAATAAGTGTTTTATTTTTTTGTGTTTTGTTTTGAAAGAACATTTAATGCATTCCCAAACTTTTTGAGCTAAAATATCCCCCTGAGATTTTAAGATATAATTTCAATATTAACTTCAAATATTTATTTGTTTCTTTAGTAAGGGTTTCATATTTTTTTTTTTTATTATTTTAATTTTGTGTTTTGATTTTTATTTTAAAATTATTTATTGACATTTTTATGATTTAACTTATGTTATTTTTTATTATATATATATATATATATATATATATATATATATTATTTTGTTAATAATGTTTTTAATTTATAGTAAGTGTTTTATTGATTGGTTTTATTTTAGAATGACCCATTTCAATTTTAATAATTGTTCATTTTTAATAAGTGTTTTATTTTGAAAGAACTTTTGGTCAATTTAATGCATTCCCAACCTTTTTGAGATAAAATATCCCCCTGAGATTTTAAGATAATTTCAATGTTAACTTAAAATATTTATTTGTTTCTTTACTTTTTTTAATGGTTTATTTTCATTTTGTGTTTTGATTTTTATTATAAAATTATTTATTGACATTTTTATGATTTAACTTATGTTATTTTTTATTATATATATATATATATAACTTTTTAAATAATGTTTTTAATTTATAGTAACTGTTTTATTGATTGGTTTTATTTTAGAATGACCAATTTAAATGTTTATTATTTGTTCATTTTTAATAAGTGTTTTATTCATTTTTGTTTTATTTTGAAAGAACTTTTGGTCAATTTAATGCATTCCCAAACTTTTTGAGCTAAAATATCCCCCTGAGATTTTAAGATATCATTTCAATATTCATTTCAAATATTTATTTGTTTCTTTAGTAAGGGTTTTATTTTTTATTTTAAAATTATTTATTGACATTTTTATGATTTAAACTTTTTTTATTTTTTTATTTAATATTTTAATAATGTATTTAATTTATAGTAAGTGTTTTATTTGATTGATTTATTTAACTTATTTGGTTGGTTTTATTTTAGAATTACCTTAAATTATTATTTGTTCATTTTTAATAAGTGTTTTATTATTTCTTTTGCATTTTATTTTGAAAGTCATTGTTCAATAACGGAATGACATTCACGCTTTTTTTGCAGTGTAAAAAAATCAAAGCTACACATGTGCACTAAAAGCCTCAGTGTTTTCCTGACCTTTAATGAGGATGTAGTGAGAGGAGTCCTCAGACACCAGCCGGCGGACCTCCATGTCGTGGTCTTTGCTTTGGTCGTATGTCTGATCCGCTCCTCCAGAGCTGCGCTGGTTCATCTCCTGCTCCACTCCCTCCAGACGCTGGTTGAGTTTGTTCCTCTGCAGGAGACCCGCCAGCTGATACTGCGAGAACTCGCCTGACCGCTGACACACCAGCATTGAAGTGAGCAATATATCAGTGTTAAACTTAATAGCATGTGATGTAATGGCAGTGTGAAGTTGAGCACCTCGGGGGGTTTGTGGAACAGGGTGCGTCGCCTTTTGCTGAACTCCTTCATTTCTTTCAGGATTTCGTGTTTGATCTCCGGTGGCATCAGGGAAAACTCATCAGAGTTGATGTCCACAGAGTTCGGGTTATCATAGATCTCTTCCTGAACAACAGAAAAAAATCTGTCATGCACTCGGCTATGTGATTGTTTATATTGTCACCAACAAAAAAGCCATAAATCAAAATTATACGATTAAAAGAATCAAAATGATGGGATTTAAAGTCATAATTATGATCAAACGTCAAAATGAGATAAAAAAAAAAAAAATTATTAGAAAATAATTATGAGAAGAAGAAAAATCCGAATGATGAGGAAAACGTCAAACTATTGAGATTGAGAAGTCATAATAATAAAGAAAAAGTCAAAATGACGAGATTATGAGGAAAAATCCAAATGAGATTAAAAAACTATTAGTAAAAAAATCTACATTTTGAGATTATGGAGTCAGTTGTAAGATTTAAAAGTCATTATTATGATTAAAAGTAAAAATTCCAAGGAAAAGTCAAAGCATTGAGATTATGAAGTCATAATTATGAGGAAAATTCATCATTATGACAAAAAAAATTAGATTAAATTAAAAAGTCTTAATTATGAGAAAAAAAAAACATAATGATGAAGAAAAAGTCAAAATTACAAGATTTAACAGACAATTTTGAGATAAAATCATAATTATTAAATAAAAATAAATCTAAATTATGGGGGGCGGGATTATTAATTATGAGATTTAAAGTCATAATTATAAGGAAAACTGAGCAAAATGAGATTTAGAAAAACTGTTATAAAAAAAGTTACATTTTGAGAATAAATAGTCATAATTATAAAAAAAAAAAAACATAAGTATGACGAAAAGGTGAAAATTATTATGATTAAAAGTCAAAATTCCAAGCAAAAGTCAAAGCATTGAGATCATGAAGTCATAATTATCTGGAAAAGTCATCATTATGAGTAAAAAAAACAAAACAAAACATAATTATGAGGAAAATGCCAAAATTACAAGATTTAAAATTCATAATTATGAGGAAAGCATAAAAATGAGAATTTTGAAATTAAATTGTGATAATTATGAGAGAAAAAATCATAAGTATGAGGAAAAAGTCAAAGTTATAAGATTTAAAAGTCATTATTATGATTAAAAGTAAAAATTCCAAGGAAAAGCCAAAACACTGAGATTAAGAATCATAATTATCAGGAAAATTCATCATTATGACAAAAAAAATCATAATCAGGAAAAAGTCAAAATTACAAGATTTAACAGTCAATTATCAGATAAAAAGTCAGAATCAGATTAAAAAAATCATAATTATGAGATTAAAAAGGCATAATTATACGGGTAAAACAATTATGAGGGGGAAAACCTACATTTTTATATTAAGAGTCATATTTATGAGATTTAACGTCAATTATGAGGGAAACGTCAAAGTTTTGAGATAAAGAAGTCACAATTATGAGATTTAGAAAAACTATTATAAAACAATCTACATTTTGAGAAAAGTATGAGGTATAAGTATGAGGAAAAGGTGAAAATTATTATGATTAAAAGTCAAAATTCCAAGGAAAAGCCAAAATTATCATAATTGTCATAATTATCAGGAAAATAAAAAAATCAAAATTACAAGATTTAAAATTCTTATATTCTTAAATAAAAAGTTATTCTTAAATCTTATTCTTAAATAAAAAGTCTTAATTATGAGACAAAAAAATCATAATAATGAGAATCAATGAGATAAATAATTATAAAATAAAAAGCGGAATTTTGACTTTTGCTTATAATTTGACTTTTTTTCCTCATATGTTTGACTTGAGTTTTTTTGTCTAAACTTTAATTATGATAATTTTGTCATATTTATGAATTACAAATGCATGCATTTTGTTCTTATGTCAATATTTCTCTATAGCAAATCTCAGCCGCTTGTTTATATAGTCGCAAAATGTAACTAGATTATCGTCCATCTCTAATCTGCTGAATGCAACTATAATGCATGAATATATTAACAAAATTAACATCCTAATTCACTATAAAGCTGCGATATAAAGCTCAGTGATGTGATCTCACCTGGAATCCGCTGTAGGTCTGCAGTGATTCGTCTCCATCTCTTTCTTCCTCTGAACTGCGGTAGCATTTATAAAAGATGCAATTAAAAGCGTTCCTTTATTATCCATTGTGAAAAAGAAGTGTGCTTAATTGCAATAAAACTGTATTTTTGTGTACTTCAAATATTAAAAGTATACTTTTAAAAAAGTATACTTTCAGATAATACAATATAATTTAAAGGCCACTTAAGTGAACCTAAAAAGAGTACACTTTAATGACGATATTTCTTAATATACTTAAGTACACTTTTTAAAAATGCACTTTGTAATAATGTCTAATTAAATATTACTTAAACATACATTTTACATAATTGTAAGGTAACTTTTTGAATTTTATATTAAGGGATATAACTAAGTTTAATATGCTAGCTGTAATTTTACACTTGTAAATATTATTTGATATTTTACTCCAAATTTCAGCTTTAAGTTTATTTATTTATTTTATTTATGTTTTTGGGCTTATAAAAGTGCACATTCCTTAATTTTAATTTTGCAATAAAATTATTGGGTTCATACTTTTAACTACCAAACTTTTTTGTTTTCAGTGCAAGCATTGTGGTTTGTGTTGGATTGCAATTAATTAAATTTAAATTAAAATATTTCAATTCACTATAATTGATTTTCATTATTTTTAGGAGTACATTTTGACTACATTTAAGAAAGTACATAAATGAATGTCCCACTTACTTGGGTAAAAAAAAAAAATCACTCTTAAGTTGAACTATGTATATTGAACTGCATTTAATATACATTTAAACTATGGTATATTTGAAAAAATATACTAATATAATATAATATTTAGGTGGTCAAACACATTAAATTTAATTCACACTTAAATGTATTGTTTACGTATATTTTCAGTACATTGAGCAGTGCACTTAATTGTATTTTAAGTATGTTAGAAACTATTATAAAAGTGCATATAAACATATATTAAAATTCTACTTAAGTGGTTTAAAAAAACTTTAAATGCATAACTTAATTTGTGATGCATTTGTATTCAGTTACATATAATATGCATTTAGTATGTCAAAAACATTACATTTAATTAACACTCAAATTTTTAAGTGATTTTAAAATATAATTTAGTTCACATTAATTGCTTGATCAGTGCACTTTAGCTATATTTTAAAGACGCTAGAAGTAATTCTGAATGCACATATAAAAACGTACTTAAGTTGTTTAAAAAAAATCACTCAAAAGTTCTACTAATTGCAATTAATATGAATTTAATCTGTGATACATTGGAAATGAATTACAAATATAATGCAAATAAACAGCGAAAATAACATTTAATTCATATGTGTTTTCTTTTAAAGTATATTATTTTGCAATAAGTACACTTTATAAAAGTATACTTAAGTGCACTAAGGGATCATTCTGTCTCATTAGTGTTTTCCTCACCTGCTCTTGTCTCTGTCCTCATCAGGAGGAAGCGCAGGAAGAACGTACAAGTCGTCCTGTTCATCTCGTCTCACAGACGACAAGCTGGGAATGGCCTCTTGACTGGAGAAAGAGACACACTGAGAATGTTTTTCTGTGAATGTCATCACTAAACATGATTTAGGACTTGTACCTTTTGTCTCCTAAAGCTGCTTTGATGGCCTGTCTCTTCAGGAAGGTCCGGAGGAGCTTCTCATTGGTCTGCTTGGATTCGCGGCTCATCTCCTCCCTCCGCTGTCTCCTGATGGCCTGTGGAGGATCAGAAGGATGAGTTAAAACATCAAATGCTTAGGTTTTCCATGCATACAGTTGAAGACAAAATTATTAGCCCTTTATGAAATATTTAATTTGTTTTAAAATAACTCCAAAGTGTTGTTTAACAGAAAGACGGTTTTATCAACACAGCGTTTTTAGACATAACACTTTGTTCAGGAAGCTTTTATGGTTTGCAGTACAAATAGAAATAAATGTACAACCAAGAATTTTAAAAAGTCTACTGGTCAAAAGTATTAGCCCTCTGATGTTAATAGTCAATAGAGAATCCCTTTTGCTTGATAACAGCCTTTAGTCGTAGTTTCAAGCATGTCTTCTTCCTTAACAAATCTCTCATATCATAATTATGAGATAAAAAGTCACAAAATATGATGAGAATGTCACAATTATAAAATGAAAAAATATGAGATTTAAAAAATAATAATTCTGAAATAAAAGGTCACAAAAAATTGAGAATGTCACAGATATTATAAAATAAAAAATAATGAGATTATGACATTAAAAATATGAGATAAAAATCTAATTTAAATGTAAAATTATGAGATTTAAAAAGAAAATCATTATTGAGCTAAAAATATAAAAAGTGAGAATGTCAAAATTATAAAATAGAAAAATATGAGATTTAAAAAAATTATTATTCTGAGACAAAGGGTCACAAAAAAATTGAGATCACAGATATTCAAAAATATATTACAAAATATACAATTATGAGATAAACTAATTTATGACAGAAATGTACAATTATGAGATTTAAAAAGAAAATCATTATTGAGCTAAAAATATAAAAAGTTGTGAGAATGTCACAATTATAAAATGAAAAAATATGAGATTTAATGAAATTAAATTCTGAGATTTAAGAAAAAAAATCACAATTATCACAATAACTTTTTATAATTATGACACAATTATTAATGACATTATTCAGGAAGCTTTTAGGGTTTGTAATACAAATAGAAATAAATGTATAACCAAGTCTACTGGTCAAAAGTATTAGCCCTCTGATGTTAATAGTCAATAGTGCATCCCTTTTGCTTGATAACAGCCTTTAGTCGTTTGCTGTGGTTCTCAACAAGTTTCAAGCATGTCTCCTGAGGAATGGCAGCCCATTCTTCCTTAGCAAATCTCTCAAGCTCCTCCAGATTTGTTGGTCTTCTGGCACAAACTCTGGACTTTAGTGTGCCCCACAGATTTTCTATTGGATTCAAGTCTGGGCTTTGTGCAGGCCAGTCAAGTACACTCACTTTGCTCATTTGGAGGCATTTCTTCACCAGAAGTGAGGTATGCTTTGGGTCGTTATCATGCTGGAAGACAAAATGTGGACCCAAACCAAGTTTTCTTGCAGACTGTCTGAGGTTGTCTTTCAAAATCATCTTACAGTCTTCCTTTTTCATGTTTTCTTCAACCCTGACGAGATTCCCAGTTCCATCCCCACAGCATTATACTGCCACCACCATGTTTCACTGTGGGAACGCTGTTTTTCTTTCTCCAAACATAGGCAACATCTCTATGGCCAAAAAGCTCTAGTTTTGTCTCATCTGACCAAAGGACATGTTTCCAGTATGCATCACATTCTCCCAGGTTGTCCTTAGCTTCATTCTAGCTTGGAGGTGTCTCTTCTTCAGAAGTGGAGTCTTTCTTGCAGTTCATTCCTGTGCAGGGCTCTAGTGACTGTCTTCGTTGAGACATCAATTCCAGTCTTGTCTAGGTCATTCACTAGTGTCTTGGCAGTTGTTCTTGGCTCTTTAGAAACCTCTCTCACTAGTTTTCTTTCCAAAGTTTTTGAAATCTTAGCCCGTCTTGTTCTCCACTGTGTTGGTCTCTTTAAACTTCTTGATAATGCATCTCACTGCAGTTCTTGACACTTGAAAACGCTTTGATAAACGTGTGTATCCTTCTCCATCTTTATGAGTATTAACCATTCTTTCTCTCAAGTCCAAACTCATTTCTTTTGTCTTTGCCATGACGACAGTGCATATTATTTTACTAGTTGTTTCGCGAGATACTAATCCTCAGCTTAAAGAGCAATTTAAAGGCTTAATTAGGTTAATCAGGCAAATTAGGTTCATTTGGCAAGTCATTGGACAACAGTGCTTTGTTCTATAGCTAACCAAACTCATAATTTCTTAAGGGGGCTAATAATATTGACCTTAGCAGTTTTTTATTTTTTATTTTTTTATTCTTTTATTCCAGCAACTGTAAGAAATCAGACTTTCTCTAGAAGAAAAAATAATAGGAAATAATGTGAAAACATTCTCTTGCTCTGTTAAACATTCTAAAAAAAATAAAAAATGTTAAATTTCACAGGGGGGCTAATAATTTTGTCTTCAACTGTACATTAATCTGCTGCTGAAGCTCACCAGCGTCTGTTTCTTGAGGAGCGGCGCGTCTCCATCGTACACAAACACGGGTCTGATGCGGAAGAACAGCAGCTTACAGAGGCGATGGAAGAGCGTGAGGAGGTGAGCGTTCTGAACTGCGTTTCCATCGCGATCCCGAACACCTTTGACGGCCTGATTCAGCCAGATACTGATGTCTGTCACGCGTGAGTCACGGAGCCAACCGGACAAAGACTGATTTTCATTATTGCATTACAATAATAGGATTCTGTGGGGAAAAATAACATCATAATCCTGCAGTAAAGGATACCGACAGCTAAGATCTTTCCCTCCAGTGTTTCAGGGTTGATGGGTTTTCCGGTGCTTTCCAGGAGCTTCCACAGTCCGTGAACTCCCATCGCTCCTGCTCACACCTGCAGAAAAACACATGATCAACTCAAAATGTAAAGCAGAATCATGACAGGAAATGTTTACATTAAGTAAGAAAAAAATGATTCGATAAATCTTAAGTGTGAGATTTAAATGACAAAATTACAGTCAAAATTCTAACTTTAAAAAGGTTACAAATGTGAGAAATTCACAATTATGAGATAAATAGTCTAATGAGATTAAAAATAAACATCATTATGAGATAAAGTCACAAAAATTATGAGAAGTCATAATTACAAAATAAAAAATAATGAGAAAGTCTAAAATATCAAATTAAAATATATATATAATTATGAGATAAAAATCTAAATTATGACAGAAATGTAAAATGATGAGATGATAAGTCTAAATTAATGAGATTTTAAAAAATCATTATGAGATAGTCACAGAAAATTATGAGAAGTCACAATTACAAAATAAAAAAATAATGATAGTCTAAATTCTCAAATTTAAAAATCTATAATTATGAGATAAAAATCTAATTTATGACAGAAATGTAAAATTATGAGATAAAAGTTTAAATTATGAGATTTGTGAGAATGTCACCATTATAAAATAAAAATATGAGATAAATCATAATTATGAGATAAAAGGTCACAAAAAGTCACAATTATAAAAAAGTCTCATATTTATTGATAAATCATAATTGTGAGATTTAAATTACAAAATTACAGTAAAAGTCAAAATTCTAACATTAAAAAAAGTTACAATTGTGAGAAATTAAAATAAAAAGTCTAAATTAATGAGACTGTAAAAAACATCATTATGAGATAGTCACAAAATTATCACAATTACAAAATAAAAAGTAAATGAGATAGTCTACATTATGAAATTTTAAAATCTACAATTATGAGATAAAAATCAAATTCATGAAAGAAATGTAAAATTATGAGATAAGTCTAAATTATGAGATTAAAAAATCAATTATGAGAAAAAAATTCACAAAATATGATGAGAATGTCACAATTATAAAATAAAAAACAATGATATAGTCTAAATGATGAAATGTGAAAAAAATATATAATTATGAGATAAAAATGTATAACAGTAATGTAAAATTATTAGATAAAAAGTCTAAATTATTAGATTTAATATTATTAGAAATAATAATTGTGAGATAAAAAGTAGTGAGAATGTCACAATTATAAAAATAAAAAATATGAGATTTAAAAAAACTATTGAGATAAAAGGTCACAAATAATTATGTGAATGTCAATTATAAAAAGTAAACAAAGAGCTATTCATAATGATATATATATATATATATATATTATGAAAAGTCATTTATGACATAAGTCTAAACTATGAGATCTATATATTATATATATATATATATATATATATATATATAATTATGAGACAAAAAATGAACTTAAAAAAGTACATTATGACAAACATTTTTACATTAAGTCAAAATTATAACATTAAAAACTGTTGCGAATTACGAGATGTAATTATGAGGAAAAAGTAATAATCCTGAGATAAACTGACAAAAGTACTGAACAACAAGTCAAAATGATAACATTAATAAGTTAATAACATTAAGCTGTTTATGTCATAATTATTATGCCATATTATATTCTAATCTAAACTTTTTAATGTTGAATTAGTATGTCATAATTATGACATGGTCATACTGTTAACTTTTTATGTCACAATTATTACCTTAAGAGTCGAAATTAAGAATAATTTCTCAAAAATAACTTTATGTAACATTTATGATTTACCAGTATCTATTAATTTATTTCTATAATGACAGAGATCCGAATCGAGCAGAATTAACTTTAAACAAAATAACGTTACTCGAATAGAAATACAACAATATAGTGAATAACTCTATTATTTGCGATTAAAATGAGTCTGTATCGCACCAGAACGTTTCTTCGTATTACTGTGTTCTAATGAGCTTGTTTAATGTTCATAAACTTAAGAATAATTGTTTAAATCGTCATATTTTATACAAAAATCTCACACAGACCTGCTCACAGCATCAGACCATAACAACCGGTTAACGCGTCCTGGCGAGTCCCCTGGAAACACGTTCCGAACACATGAGTTCCGCGGCACATCAGTTCCGCCGCCATCAGCTGTTTCCGGTTTCAACATGGAGCCTGTGAACTCGACGCTCTGAGGTACGTGGCAAAATTCATTCTGAAACACTCATGTTTATCCTTTAACAAGTTTATTAATGCCGTCGTGTTTTTGGAAGAAATACTCTTCTTCGTGACGTCAGCGGATTTCTGATCAGTAAGCGACCGGTTTCTGTGTTACGCGAACTAAACCACAAACCAGAGATAAACAAACACAGATAAACAGAGCAAAGGTCCAGACTCTCTTTATCTATTATACACGTGTTTATGTTTTGAGATTTCTCTACATAGACGTCTGTTCACTCCGCTGGTGAGTTAGCTCGCGTTATTTGTAATGTAAACATCTTTGTTTATGGCTTTGGCAAACAGGGGTTGATCAGGTCTGAACTTGTCGAGGCTATAAACCGGCTTTACTTCAGTAATCCTGATTCATTGATGCTTATTTGTTTCTACCAGTCTGTTCATTTGTTATAGACACGTTATAGAGGATTTGTAACACGTTTTGTTATTTTTTTGTGCTGGAAATAATTGAAAATGTTAGAATATTTACATTTACCGTTAGTTATTTTATCCAAAGCCACTTCCAAATGAGGACAATGGAAGCAATCCAACTCAACAAAAGAGCAATGCTCTGACAAGTCCCAGATTAGCTTAGTGTAGTATACAGAGCAAGGTTTTGGTGTTAATTATATAGTAAATAAAAAGAAAAACAGATAGAGAAGAAAAAGAATAGAGCAAGATAGTGTTTTTTGTTTTTTGGACAAAAGAATCGTTTTTTTAGAAAAGAAAAAAGAAAGTTTGAAAAGATGGATGCCAAAAAAAGTTTTTTTAAGAATAGAAATAGAATAGAGAATGCTAGATTGAGAGTGTCAAATAAAGATGGAAAAGATCTGTTTTTAGCTGATATAAGTGTTGTATATTATTTGCATGAAATATAAAATGTTGTTTTTCTACACAGAATACAACTAGATTGTTTGTGAGATAAAATGACAACATTAAAAAGTCATAATTATGACATAAAAATAATTATTTTTCTGTGCATGAGTAATCTAGACTGTTGCATAAATGATTTTGTTTTTAAAATTATAGTATTTAAAATTTGCACAAAATATCTAATTGATTATGTTACGTTATTTTTCTGTTCAGGAGTCATCTGTTGCATCATAAAATTATAAATAAAAATATGCATTTGTGTATAAAATGTGCATAAAAGATAGAAAAGATAGATGACAAAAAATAATAGAGAGTGCTAGATTTTGCTAGTGCTAGATTTAGAGTGTCAAATAAAGACGGAAAAGATATGTTTTAGCTGATATAAGTGTTGTATATTATTTGCATGAAATATAAAATGTTATTTTTCTACACAGAAGTCATCTAGATTGTTGTGTCAGAAAATCTGAATAATAAAAAAAATTTCTAATGTAAAATTTGCATAAA
This sequence comes from Cirrhinus molitorella, assembly GCA_033026305.1. Taxonomy (NCBI): domain Eukaryota; kingdom Metazoa; phylum Chordata; class Actinopteri; order Cypriniformes; family Cyprinidae; genus Cirrhinus; species Cirrhinus molitorella. The sequence goes on from CM065120.1 coordinate 1,188,491, forward strand.
ATATAATGTCAAATATTTCATGTGCACAATTAATCTTGATTGTTGCATTATAACATTTAATAAAAAGTATTAATTTTCATTTAAAATTAGCAGAAAAATCACATTTGTTTATTATAAGTGTTATTTTTCAGTGCAGGAGTCATCTAGGCTGTATTTTTAAATTGTATTTTTTATAAAAAAATATTTTGTAAAATGTGCACAATATATAATTTTTTTCTAATTATAGTTATGTTGTCAATTTATTTATTTATTGTTATAATTATGGCATAAAAATAATGATTTTTCTGTGCATGAGTAATCTTGACATCATAACATAATAAATAAACAAATGAAAAGTACTGATTTATGTTTAAAATTAGCAAAAAAAAAAATTTGTTTATTGGTAAAAAAAAACAACTTCTGTGCACGATTAATTTAGACTTTTAATTAAAATATCTAAATATGAATATAATATATAATATTAATTAAAACAAAATACCTATTATGTTATGTTATTTTTCTGTTGCATTATAAAATTGTAAATAAAATAAATGCAAAAATGTTCCTTAAATGTGATGATGTTTGCAGGCAGCAGAGGAGTGATCTAGAGGTTCTGCAGTCATGTCTGCTGAAGTGATCATCAAAGGTGAGTTCATGTGTCCATCATCTGCTGAGATACAGTCCGATCAGGGGCCGGTTGCATAAAAGGTTTAGACTAGTCTTAAAGTTAGTCAGCCTTTTTTTTTCTTATTCAGTTACAGAAAAATGTACATTAGTCTAATTTGAATCCAAAAAATAAGACTGATTACCCTTTTGGTTAACTGATAGTTGGTCAAACTAGTACTTAAGACACTGTCTTAACATAAAGGCTAAGTTTATGCAGCTGGCCCCTGAATGATGACAGTAAATGTCTCTGTCTCAGATGTGTCTGCGGTGGCCGTCCGGGGCCCCGGCGACGGCATGGAGACGTACAAGCCTCCGGTGGCCCCTGAGCTCTCCACGGAGGCCCCGCTCCTGAAGACGGTCACTCCGAAGCACAGTCCGAGAGCGGCGCCGCAGTCTCCTGGAGTCCTGCACCTGGGGAAGGTGAGCAGAGAGGCGTGTATGGAGCTGGAGGCCGTGAGGATCGTGGTTCCGAGGGCCGCTATCAGCCGCTGCGCTCGCGCGGGGCCCCACATCGAGGACAGAGGGTCCCCTCAGCACTGGGACGAGCGTCCGCCGTCGCCCTCCTCAGAGCCGCCGCAGGACTACAGGAGCGCACTGGACAAACTGCAGAACTCTGAGCGACGCCTGCTGCAGGACAAAGAGGGACTCAGCAACCAGCTGAGAGTCCAGACAGAGGTCAGACGCTCACTAATGCTAACAACATGCTAATCATGTTAGAATCATGCTAGTAACATGTTAATCATGCTAACAATATGTTAGCAACATGCTAATCATGTTAGAATCATGCTAGCAACATGCTAGTAACATGCTAATCATGCTATCAATATGTTAGCAACATGCTAATCATGTTAGAATCATGCTAGCAACATGCTAGTAACATGCTAATCATGCTAACAATATGTTAGCAACATGCTAATCATGTTAGAATCACGTTAGCAAAATGCTAGTAACATGTTAATCATGTTAACAATATGTAAGCAACATGCTAATCATGTTAGAATCATGCTAGCAACATGCTAGTAACATGCTAATCATGCTAACAATGTTAGCAACATGCTAATCATGTTAGAATCATGTTAGCAAAATGCTAGTAACATGTTAATCATGTTAACAATATGTAAGCAACATGCTAATCATGTTAGAATCATGCTAGCAACATGCTAGTAACATGCTAATCATGCTAACAATATGTTAGCAACATGTTAATCATGTTAGCAAAATGCTAGTAACACGTTAATCATGTTAACAGTATGTTAGCAAACATGCTAATCATGCTAGTAACTTGCTAATCATGGTAGCAACATGCTAGGAAGATGCTAAATCATGCTAACAACAGGCTAATTCATGTTAACTCATACCAGCGACATGTTCATTCAAATTAAATCATGTTAACAACATGCTAATTCATGTTAAATCATGCTAGCAACATGATAACCATGTTAAAAACATGCTAGTAACTTGCTAATCATGTTAGCAACATGCTAGGAACATGCTAAATCATGCTAACAACATGCTAATCATGCTAAAAACATGCTAGTAACTTCCTAGTCATGGTAGAAACATGCTAGGAACATGCTAAATCATGCTAGTAACTTGCTAATCATGGTAGCAACCTGCTAGGAACATGTTAAATCATGCTAACAACATGCTAATTCATGTTAACTCATGCTATCTAGTTTAGTTGAATCTGGTTTAATGTGTGCTCAGGTGAACCGTGAGCTGAAGAAGCTGCTGGTGGCGTCTGTAGGCGATGATCTTCAGTATCACTTTGAGCGTCTTGCGCGAGAGAAGAACCATCTGATCCTGGAGAACGAGGCGTTGGGGAGAAACCTGTCGCACACGGCCGAGCAGCTGGAGCGCATGAGCATTCAGTGCGACGTCTGGAGGAGCAAGTTCCTCGCCAGCCGGTGAGACCTCACTCAGAAACATGGGATGCATATCAAATCTTTGAGCTTTATTGCCTATTCACTAGCAGTCAAAAGTTTGGAAACACCTTTAAAAAACCTCATTTAATGTTTTTTAAAGAAGTCTCTTCTGCTCATCAAGGCTGCATTTATTTGATCAAAAATACAGGAAAAAACTGTAATATTGCAAAATGTTATTACAATATAAAATAATGGTTCTTATTTTAATATACTTTACAATATAATTTATTCCTGTGATGCAAAGCTGAATTTTCATCAGCTGTTACTCCAGTCTTAAGTGTCACATGATCCTTGAGAAATCATTCTAATATGCTGATTTATTATTAGAATTATCAATTTTTTTTGCAACCTGTGATTGTTTTTTCAGGATTCTTTGATGAATAACAAGTTAAAAAGAACAGCATTTATTCAAAATATAAATCTTTTCTAACAATGCACTATGCTATCACTTTTTATTAATTTAACACATTAATACTTTAATGCGTAATACGTTCTTTTTTAACCTTTTATTGAACAAAAATCCTGAAAAAAGTATCACAGGTTTAAAAAAAAAACTGATAATAAATCAGTATATTAGAATGATTTTTGAAGGATCATGTGACACTGAAGACTTGAGTAATGACTCTGGAAATTCAACTTTAATTACAGATATAAATTACATTTTAATGTATATTAATATAGAAAAACATTGATTTACTTCATAATAATACTTCACAATATTAAATGTTTTTTCTGTATTTTTGATCAAGTGAAAACAGCCTTGATAAGCAGAAGAAACTTCTTTAAAAAACATTAAATGAGAGGGTGTGTCCAAACTTTTGACTGCTAGTGTATATTTTTTACATTTCATGTATTTAAAAAAAATGTAAGGTGTTTTATTTATTTATTTATATAATTTTTTTTTTTTTTAAGTATGCATGATCACCTCCCACACTAATAAGTGTATGTGAAGATGTTCACGCATAAGTGTGTTTGTGTTTCTGTAGTGTGATGGCTGAGGAACTGACCAATGCCAGAGCGGCTCTACAGCGGCAGACCAGAGACGCTCAGTGTGCCATTCAGGATCTGCTGCGAGAGAGAGACGAGTTCTCCAGAGACATGATGCACACGCACAGGTGACGCCAAAAAATATATAGAAAAATAAATTAAGAAATGTGGTATGTACAGTTGTGCTATAGATGATAGAGTAGAATAGAACAGGGGTTCTCAAAGTCTACATTCAAAGGTCCAAATCTGAAGTTTCATGAATGTCAAAGGTCCGGAACTATTGGTTATTACCAGAGATGGGACCAAGTCATTGTTTTGCAAGTTGCAAGTAAGTCTCGAGTCAAGATGGGCAAGTCCAAGTCCTCAACTTTAAGCTTCAAGTCCTAAAAAAGTCATTAGTGCCGTTTGCCCAAATTAGTGTCTCTGTTTTAATTCCTACAGTAAATTTAAAGTCAAAAATAGTCTATAGTAAGAATAATTGCAAAGATACAATAATTAGTGGTGTTTCATTGAGGAATTAATCATTGTTTGTGAGCAAATATAGGCCTAATTGAATGAATAATTTATTTTAAGTCCACTGTTTCATTTGTTTATGAGTCAGTGATTTGAATGAATCAATTGAATCAGTTGGGGCTTCTAGTTTTGGTATCAAATGATGTCATTTCCATACCAAAACTAGATATTTTACAGTCACCGCTATGCAGATTGATCATAAACACCGCTAAAAAGCTCCCTACCGCAGTGGCCATCCTTCACAAAACTAATATCTACCACAGTTTTATCACAAGTAGAGTGTAAAATGTCATACGCTCACTGGATGCCATGACAACAATGTCACGCAGGAAAACTTTTAATATCTCGTCTTCGCTTTCATTTTAGAGCATTTCCAAAAACGCATTAAAACTAAACAAATGATTTACAAGTTTAACATGCATTTATCAAAGTAGGAAATCTGTGCTTTTAATCCCTTACACACAATTAGTGCTTTTGAAACACAAAATGGATACGGGTCCGGATTAATTTCCCTCCGGATCCGGACCGGAGTCCGGACTTTGAGAAGCACTGGAATAGAAAGAGATGCAGGGATGTATTAGGATGAAGGTGGATTGCCTGGGGGGGAAAAACTGTTCTTGTGCCTGGTTGTCCTGGTATTTGGGGCTCTGTAATAGTGTTATAGTCAAGACCACCTAAACTGAGACCAGAGTGTGTTCAGACCAAGACTTTAAGGGTTTGAGACCAAGACAAGACCGAGACCAAGACCAACCAGCATTCCTCAAATTAATTTGAAAGATCCACATTTACTGTCAAATATCTTGAAAAAATAATAAAAAGTCATTGCAGTGGTGAATTTTATTATTTATTATTTTATAGGAATTTTCCTTTTAAATTGGCAAACATATACTTAACTTAACCATCTTTATTCAACACGTATTGTCTTTTTTATCATAAGACTAACATATTACTATTTTGCTGTAAGAAAAAAAGCTAAATGTAGAAAAGTTGTAAATACCCAAAGATATACACTGGGTGTCAAATGTTTAGAATCATTAAGATTTTTTTGTGTTTTTGAATGTTTCTTTTGCTCACCAGAACAGCATTTATTCAATAAAAAATACAGTAAGACATTAATACTGTACAATTTTATTACAATTTAAAATAATACAAAATTATTCAGTGATAATAATGAAGTATTTAATATTAAATTGCACTCTCAATCAGCATATTAGAATGATTTCTGAAGGATTGTGTGACTGGAGTTATGATGCTTTGATAACAGCAATAAATTGCATTTTAAAATGTATTAAAAGAGAAACCATTTATTTAAATTGTAATAATGTGTCACAATAATACAATTTTTATTGTATTCCTGATCAAATAAATACAGCCTTGGTGAGCAAGAGACTCCTTTCAGAAATATGAAAAATCTTAATTATTCTAAACTTTTGACCCCCAGTGTATATAAATACCCTGAGAACTCCTTCAACAAAACAACAGAATAATTAGACTTAAAAATATTTTGGCTCATGAACAGTCACTGAGAGTCTGAACTGCATACAAGTGTTTTAACTTCATTTAGTGACCTAACTGCATGTGACTCAGTCAAAAAAAAATCTAATTTGTTTCATTGGGAGCTGTTTAAACAAATAATAATTCAACAATAATGTAAAATAATATAAATGACTAATCAGTAATCAATTAATAAATCAGTGTAATGGATATATAAATTACTATAATGACTAATAAAAATGATTAAATGATAAATGATTATAAATTAATAGAGAAATGAAGAATAAGTTAAAAATATAAAAAAAAACAAGTAAAAAAAAAAACAACACAAACGTATGGTTGCTCTCGTGAAGCAAAACGCACACAATTTGCATTTGAGGATCATCAGATCCTTCATTGCACACCACTATTTTGACCCATGCAAAATCTTGCTGATGGTTTAGTGTTTTGTTGGTGTTGCTGGTGTTTCGTTAATGTTTTGTGTGTGATGTGCAGGTCTCTGGAGCAGCTGCTGGTGTCTCTGCAGTGGGGTCGGCAGCAGACGTATTATCCCAGCGCGCAGCCGCTCAGCACCGGAGAACTGGCCACAGCCAATCACAAGCTCGCAGACGCCATCAACTCGCACCTGCTGGGAAACGTGAGCGGCGGCAGCAGCGTGAAGAAGAGCCCGAGATCAGAGCACTCAGAGCTCTGCAACACTCCAGCCGAGAAGATGGCTGAGAAGGTGCGCAAGTTAATTACATCAGTGTTATTTTAAAGCAGTGGTCAGGAACTTGTGGCTCTTTGGCAAAAATGACGTGGCTCGCCAGCTGTCCCTCCCTTCACACGACATTACAGTAAAAAAATATAACCATCAGCAGCGTTGGGGAAAGTTACTTTTAAAAGTAATGCGTTACAATATTGTTACTCCCTAAAAAAAGTAACTAATTACGTTACTTAGTTACTTTTTATGGAAAGTAATGCGTTACAATATTGCGTTACTCCCTAAAAAAGTAACTAATTGCGTTACTTAGTTACTTTTTATGGAAAGTAATGTGTTACAATATTGCGTTACTTGCTAAAAAAAGTAACTAATTATGTTACTTAGTTACTTTTTATGGAAAGTAATGCGTTACAATGTTGCGTTACTTGATAAAGTAACTAATTACGTTACTTAGTTACTTTTTATGGAAAGTAATGCGTTACAATATAGCGTTACTTGATAAAAAAAGTAACTAATTATGTTACTTAGTTACTTTTTATGGAAAGTAATGCGTTACAATATTGCGTTACTCCCTAAAAAGTAACTAATTGCATTACTTAGTTACTTTTTATGGAAAGTAATGCGTTACAATATTGCGTTACTTGCTAAAAAAAGTAACTAATTATGTTACTTAGTTACTTTTTATGGAAAGTAATGCGTTACAATATTGCGTTACTTGATAAAGTAACTAATTACGTTACTTAGTTACTTTTTATGGAAAGTAATGCGTTACAATGTTGCGTTACTTGATAAAGTAACTAATTACGTTACTTAGTTACTTTTTATGGAAAGTAATGCGTTACAATATAGCGTTACTTGATAAAAAAAGTAACTAATTATGTTACTTAGTTACTTTTTATGGAAAGTAATGCGTTACAATATTGCGTTACTCCCTAAAAAGTAACTAATTGCATTACTTAGTTACTTTTTATGGAAAGTAATGCGTTACAATATTGCGTTACTTGCTAAAAAAAGTAACTAATTATGTTACTTAGTTACTTTTTATGGAAAGTAATGCGTTACAATATTGCGTTACTTGATAAAGTAACTAATTCCGTTACTTAGTTACTTTTTATGGAAAGTAATGCGTTACAATATTGCGTTACTTGATAAAGTAACTAATTACGTTACTTAGTTACTTTTTATGGAAAGTAATGCCTTACAATATTGCGTTACTTGATAAAAAAGTAACTAATTCCGTTACTTAGTTACTTTTTATGGAAAGTAATGCCTTACAATATTGCGTTACTTGATAAAAAAGTAACTAATTCCGTTACTTAGTTACTTTTTATGGAAAGTAATGCGTTACAATATTGCGTTACTTGATAAAGTAACTAATTACGTTACTTAGTTACTTTTTATGGAAAGTAATGCCTTACAATATTGCGTTACTTGATAAAAAAGTAACTAATTATGTTACTTAGTTACTTTTTATGGAAAGTAATGCGTTACAATATTGCGTTACTTGATAAAGTAACTAATTACGTTACTTAGTTACTTTTTATGGAAAGTAATGCGTTACAATATTGCGTTACTTGATAAAGTAACTAATTACATTACTTAGTTACTTTTTATGGAAAGTAATGCCTTACAATATTGCGTTACTTGATAAAGTAACTAATTACATTACTTAGTTACTTTTTATGGAAAGTAATGCCTTACAATATTGCGTTACTTGATAAAGTAACTAATTACGTTACTTAGTTACTTTTTATGGAAAGTAATGCCTTACAATATTGCGTTACTTGATAAAAAAGTAACTAATTACTTTACTTATTACTTTTTATGGAAAGTAATGCGTTACATTACTTTTGCGTTACTTTTTAAATCTGGGCAGGGCTTGCTTGTTTGTTTTTAATATAAAAACATTCAATTTTTAGCAAATGTAAAAGCCCTTTCACACCAAAATGAAATGAAGTGAATAAGGCTAAGGCTAAAGAAAATTAAATTGTCGTCTGTACAGTAGAACTGTAGGAAAAGAAAGTTCAACACTCTTCAGCAATGAGGAAAAAGCACAAATGTTAGTTCATCTAAAGTAAGTTTTGTTTATTAGCACACTGGAAAAAATGCTTTTCTTACTTAGATTTTTTGTCTTGTTTCCAGCCAAAATATCTAAAAATTCTTAAATCAAGAAGAATTTTCTAGACAAGTAAAAATTGTCTTGTTTTTGTATGAAAACAAGTCAAAATTAAGTGTGTTTTTGTTTGAAACAAGCAAAATAATCTCGTTTTCTGTTTGAAAGAAGATTTTTTTTTTTGCTTACCCCATTGGCAGATTATTTAGCTTGTTCTAAGCAAAAACTCACTTAATTTTGACTTTTTCTGAAAAGAAGAAAACAATTATTTACTTGTCTAGGAAATCCTTCTTGATTTAAGATTTTTTTCTTTTTTTTTAATATTTTGGCTGGAAACAAGACAAAAAAATGTAAGTAAGTAAAGTATTTTTGCTTATTATGGTTGAATTGGATCAAAGGTCATCAGCAAAGACTTTGGTTAATAAAATGGGATTAAATACATAAAGGAAACAAAGTAACTGCTGTTACATTTTTGATAAAGTAAGTCAGACATTTTCTTGCAAATGAAAAAGTAATGCGTTACTTTTCTAGTTTGTAATGTGATTATGTAACTCTCATTTACACCAACACTGATCTTGGATGACAATGAGGCGAGTACATTTTTGTTCTGGAAGTGAACTAATCCTTGCATAAATGTTTTAGTATAATGTTTAGAAATGTATTAATAATTCAGTTTTTTGAGAAAACATTGTAGAAACATCTCATTGTTCATTTAGATGTGCACCGAAAGCCTCATTTGTTTGTTGTTTATTGTGTTTCTGTCTTCTCCAGGTGCTGCGGAGTCTAGACCCCATCTCCTGCTCTGAAAAGGAGCCGGATCCGTCCGCATCCGAGCCGGTTCATTCTCCGTTCCTGCCCAATAAGAAGAGCATCGGCCGCTTTCATCCGTACACGCGCTACGAGAACATCACCTTCAACTGCTGCGAGCGCTGCAGCGGAGAGATCATTGTGCTCTAGAGCGCCACACTTCAGTATTAGTGCTCATAGAAATACCAAAGACAACTCCCACAGACTCACAAATGATCTCTGTGTCTGTGGATGATGGAGGCTCACACTGGACTCACTGATTTAATGCAGTAAATCTGTGATTTGGTTATTCATCCTCACGATGTTTCACACCTGCATGGTTCTATTTATTCACTCCAATGATGTTCAGCTGAATGTTCGTGAAGTTTAATTATAGATGAGAAATTCTGAAGAAATTAGATTAATAAAAATTTAAAATAAGACTTAAAAAATTGAGAAGAATTTAGAATAGTAAGAAAATCATTATTCATAATTCATATTTAGTAAAATAAAAATTAATAAATTAGAAATTGAATTTTTTTTTTTTTTTTTTTTTTTTTTACACACAGTGAAAGTGAATTTATGGAAGCTTTTTAAAAAAAATAACCTGATATTTCACACCGGCTTGGTTATATTTATTCACTCGAATGATGTTCAGCTGAATGTTCATGAAGTTTAATTGTAGGAAATTATAAATGAGAAATTCTGAAGAAATGAGATTAATAAGAATTTAAAATAAGAAATTAATAATTTGAAATTTCCAAAAATGTAGAAGAATTTAGAATAGTAAAAAAAATCATTAGTAATAAGATTACTAATAATTAATAAATTAGAAATTAATTACTAAATATAAAACAATCAGATTAATTAATGGATTGAAATAAAAATAATTTAACCATTAATTTTTTTTTCTTTTGTATTTTTTTATTTCTATTTTTTAAACACAGTGAATCTATGGAAGCCCATTTCCGCCACTGAATAAAACATAAAAAAGGTATTTGCAACTTTTTATCTCACAATTCTGACTTTTTTTCTCAGCACTGTGAGATAAAAACTCACAATTGTGAGTTATACAGACTGTTTCTGTGAGGGAAAAAAAGACTGATATGTTCACAGAATTGCGAGTTTATATCATGCAATTCTGACTTTATAACTTGCAATTTAATGCAGTAAATGTGTGATTTGGTTATTCAGGATTTAATTTAGGAAATTATAAAAGAAATTAGATTAATAAGATTTTAAAATTAGAAATTTCCAAAAATGTAGAATTTAGAATAGTAAAAAAATAATTAGTAATAAGATATTCATATTTAGGTTAATAAAAAATGTAAAATAATAAATTAATTACTAAAAATAAAACAATCAGATTAATTAAGGAATTGAAATAAAAATAAATTAACCATTAACTTTTTTTTTTATTATTATTTATATTTAATTTTTTTTACATACAGTGAAAGTGAATCTATGGAAGACCATTTCCGCCCCTGAATAAAAAAATAAAAAAGGTAATTGCAACTTTTTATCTAACAATTCGTACAGAACTCACAATTGCGAGTCATAAAGACCATTTCTGTAAAGAAAAAAAGACTGATATGTATAAGACTTTATAGCTTGCAATTGCAATTTTTTTTATCTTGCAATTCTGACTTTTTTCTCGCAGTTGCGAGTTTGTATCTCACAATTCTGATTTTATAACTGAGAAAAAAAGTCAGAATTGTGAGATAATGTCACAAAAAACATGTTTTTATTCAGTGGCAAAAATGGACTTCAAATCAGCTCCAAAAAAGCATGAAAGTGTCATAATATGAGTGCAGTATTCCACATCTTCTCAAGAAACATCCTGCTGAACATCTCATGTTTGAAGAAATAGTCATATGTGTGTGAAACAGCATGAGGATGAGTGAATGATGTTGATTTTTAGTGTTTAGTGAGATTCTAAGACGTTCTGTATGTATTTATGTCTTTTGTTCTGTAAACAGACCGTGAGAGATTTGAGCTCAGTGTGTCGGATGTGTTTATATAATGCAGTGATGGCTCACATTTAAAGTGTTTTACTGGACCAGAGTGTATAAAATCTTTGTTTTTAAAGCATTTCAGTGATATTTTCTGTACATTATTGCCCTTCCAAATTGGTAAAATAAATCATTTGGAGTGAAAACTGTTTAGTTCTCTTGTTTTTCTCCATAATACAAGTGAAATTTGTATTTTTAATTGTAAATTTATATATATATATATATATATATATATATATATATATTTTATTATTATTATTTTACACACATTTAAAATGGCAGAACTTAATGCACAGAGCTAAAACTTTTTTATTTCATGAAACATTTCCAGCTCATACTTATGGAAGCCGTTTCTTCCACTGAATAAAACATGAAAAAAAAGGTTATTGAGACTTTATATTTATAAGACTTTTTTTGTGTGATATGAACTTACAATTGCAAGTTTTAAAGTCAGAATTGTGTAATATAAACTTGCAATTCTGAGAAGTAAACTCAAATTGTAAGTTAAAAAGTCTGAATTACATGATATAAACTAACAATTGCAAGTTAAGTCAGAATTGCAAGTTTATATCATGAACATATCAGGGTTTTTTTCTTCTTCTCAGAACTGGACTTCATAACTCGCAATTGTGACTTTTTTAATTGAGATGTAAACTCGCAATTGTGCGAAAAAAAAAGCCACAATTACTTTTTTCATTTGTTATTCAGTGGCAGAAACAGGCTTCCATTTTTTTAATTACAAAAATATTTTTGCAACAAAAAAAAAAGAAATAAAAATAAAAAAGAAATAAAAAATTTCATGAAACATTTCTAGCTCAAACTTCAGTCCAAAACTAAAGAAATTGTTTTACATGGAAAAAAAAAAAAAAACTTTTATTATGAGGTGTTCTCTGCAAGTTTGAATGAAAGTGTAGTGTGCAAATGCTCAAATGATCTAAAAAAAAAAGTGAAAATACAAAAAAAAAATAAAATAAATAATAATAATAATAATAATAAAATCCTAATGGTCCTAAATTGGGCTTCATTGTTTTACGCAATATATCATTTATTATTTTTGCTTTTTTGATTTTTGAGGTGAAATATGACCATACTGATGTTTTTTTAAATTACAAAAATATTGTTTTCGCAAAAAAAAATATTTTTTTTGTACTTTTATTGACCATGTGTAGCAAAAAATATATATATTTTTAACAGATATCGGATTTTTTTTTTATTGATGAGAAACATTTTCCTTGATGAGATTAATGAGAATCACTATCATTAAGTATCATGCTCTTTCTGCATGTTTTTTGTCTCCATTTTTTTTGTTTGAGAAGCTTGCGATGCTTTTTTTAATTACAAAAATATGTTTTTGCCAAAAAAAAAAATCAAAAATTTCATAAAACATTTTTAGCTCAAACTTCAGTACACTTTCATTCAAACTTGCAGAAAACACCTCATAATAATAGACATTTTTTTTCATGTAAAACAATTTCTTTAGTTTTGGACTGAAGTTTAGAATTTGAATTTTTTTTTTGTAATTTTTGTAATTAAAAAAAAACATCAGTATGGTCATATTTCACCTCAAAAATGTATTTATTTATTTATTCATTTATTTATTTATTTATATATATATATTTTTTTTTTTGCATTTTGGCTTCATTGTTTTATGCAATATATAATTTCTGATGTTTTTTTTATTACAAAAAATGTTTTAACTAAATAAATACTAAATAAATAAAATATTTCTAGCTCAAACTTCAGTCCAAAACTAAAAAAAAAAGATGTTTTATATGGAAAAAAAGCTATTATTATGAGGTGTTTTCTGCAAGTTTGAATGAAAGTGTAGTGTGCAAATGCTCAAATGATCTGAAAATAATGTAAAAATGCCAAAAAAAAAAATCCTAATGGTCCTAAATTGGGCTTCACTGTTTTACACAATATATAATTTCTTATTTTTGCTTTTTTGCTTTTTGAGGTGAAATATGACCATACTGATGTTTTTTTAAATTACAAATATAGGTTTTCGCCAAAAAAATAAAAATAGTACATTTATTGACCATATGTAGCAAAAAAAAGAGTTTTTATTGATGACAAACATTTTCATTGATGAGAGTAATAAGAATCAGTATATGAAGGAGAACAGCAGTATTACAGTATTAATGACCATCCTCTCTGCATTGGGCTCTTTCTGGTTGTTTTTTGCGTCCATCTGTTTTGTTCTTCAGTTGGTTCTGAGCTCGAGCGGAGAAGCGACTCTCTGATGAATCGCTCCGAACGAAGCGACTCTCTGACGAATCATTCCGAACGAAGCGACTCTCTGACGAATCATTCCGAACGAAGTGACTCTCTGACGAATCATTCCGAACGAAGCGACTCTCTGACGAATCATTCCAAACGAAGCGACTCTGTGACGAATCATTCCGAACGAAGTGACTCTCTGACGAATCATTCCGAACGAAGCGACTCTCTGACGAATCATTCCGAACGAAGCGACTCTGACGAATCATTCTGAATGAAGCGACTCTCTGACGAATCGTTCCGAATGAATTACAAAAATATGTTTTTGCATTTCTAGCTCAAACTTCAGTACACTTTCATTCAAACTTGCAGAAAACACATAATAATAGTCAGCATTTTTTTTTTCATGTAAAACATAATTTCTTTAGTTTTGGACTGAAGATTAGAATTTTAATTTTTTTTTTTTTTTTTTTTTTTTTGCAAAAACATATTTTTGTAATTAAAAAAAAACATCAGTATGGTCATATTTCAACTCAAAAATAAAAAAGGCAAAAATAATAAATTATATATTGCGTAAAACAATAAAGCCCAATTTAGGACCATTAGGATTTTTATTTATTTATTTTTTTTATTATTATTATTATTTTTTTTTTTGCATTTTCACATTATTTTCAAATAATTAAAAAAAAATCCTAATGGTCCTAATTTGGGCTTCATTGTTTTATGCAATATATAATTTCTGATGTTTTTTAAATGTTTTTGCAAAAAACTAAATAAATAAAATAATTCAAAAAATTTCATGAAACATTTCTAGCTCAAACTTCAGTCCAAAACAAAAAAAAAAATGTTTTACATGGAAAAAAAGCTATTATTATGAGGTGTTTTCTGCAAGTTTGAATGAAAGTGTAGTGTGCAAATGCTCAAATGATCTGAAAATAATGTAAAAATGCCAAAAAAAAAAAATCCTAATAGTCCTAAATTGGGCTTCATTGTTTTACGCAATATATAATGTTTTTTTATTTTTGCCTTTTTGATTTCTGAGGTGAAATATGACCATACTGATGTTTTTTTTTTAATTACAAAAATATTATGTTTTCGCAAAAAAAAAAAAGTACTTTTATTGACCATATGTAGCAAAAAAAAAAGTTTTAACAGATATCAGATTTTTTTTTTATTGATGACACACATTTTCCTTGATGAGAATAATGAGAATCACTATCATGAAGTATCAAAAAAGCAGTATTACAGTATTAATGACGATCCTCTCTGCATTGGGCTCTTTCTGCATGTTTTTTGTGTCCATCTTTTTTGTTCTGAGCTCGAGCGGAGAAGCGACTCTCTGACGAATTGATGCTTTTTTAATTACAAAAATATATTTTTGCAAAAAAAAAAAAAAATTCATGAAACATTTCTAGCTCAAACTTCAGTACACTTTCATTCAAACTTGCAGAAAACACATAATAGTCAGCATTCTTTTTTCACGTAAAACATCATTTCTTTAGTTTTGAACTGAAGTTTAGAATTTTACTTTTTTTTTTGCAAAAACATATTTTTGTAATTAAAAAAAAACATCAGTATGGTCATATTTCAACTCAAAAATAAAAAAGGCAAAAATAATAAATTATATATTGCGTAAACAATAAAGCCCAATTTGGGACCATTAGAATTTTTATTTATTTATTTATTTATATATATTTTTTTGCATTTTCACATTAAAAAAAAAAATCCTAATGGTCCTAATTTGGGCTTCATTGTTTTATGCAATATATAATTTCTGATGTTTTTTAAATGTTTTTGCAAAAAACTAAATAAATAAAATAATTAAAAAAATTCTCAAACTTCAGTCCAAAACTAAAAAAAAATATGTTTTACATGGAAAAAAAGCTATTATTATGAGGTGTTTTCTGCAAGTTTGAATGAAAGTGTAGTGTGCAAATGCTCAAATTATCTGAAAATAATGTAAAAATGCCAATTTCTTATTTTTGCTTTTTTGCTTTTTGAGGTGAAATATGACCATACTGATGTTTTTTTAAATTACAAATATAGGTTTTCGCCAAAAAAATAAAAAAAGTACATTTATTGACCATATGTAGCAAAAAGAGTTTTTATTGATGGCAAACATTTTCATTGATGAGAGTAATAAGAATCACTATATGAAGGAGAACAGCAGTATTACAGTATTAATGACCATCCTCTCTGCATTGGGCTCTTTCTGGTTGTTTTTTGCGTCCATCTGTTTTGTTCTTCAGTTGGTTCTGAGCTCGAGCGGAGAAGCGACTCTCTGATGAATCGCTCCGAACGAAGCGACTCTCTGACGAATCATTCCGAACGAAGCGACTCTCTGATGAATCATTCCGAACGAAGTGACTCTCTGACGAATCATTCCGAACGAAGCGACTCTCTGACGAATCATTCCGAACGAAGCGACTCTCTGACGAATCATTCCGAACGAAGTGACTCTCTGACGAATCATTCCGAACGAAGCGACTCTCTGACGAATCATTCCGAACGAAGCGACTCTGACGAATCATTCTGAATGAAGCGACTCTCTGACGAATCGTTCCGAATGAATTACAAAAATATGTTTTTGCATTTCTAGCTCAAACTTCAGTACACTTTCATTCAAACTTGCAGAAAACACATAATAATAGTCAGCATTTTTTTTTTCATGTAAAACATAATTTCTTTAGTTTTGGACTGAAGATTAGAATTTTAATTTTTTTTTTTTTTTTTTTTTTTTTTGCAAAAACATATTTTTGTAATTAAAAAAAAACATCAGTATGGTCATATTTCAACTCAAAAATAAAAAAGGCAAAAATAATAAATTATATATTGCGTAAAACAATAAAGCCCAATTTAGGACCATTAGGATTTTTATTTATTTATTTTTTTTATTATTATTATTTTTTTTTTTTGCATTTTCACATTATTTTCAAATAATTAAAAAAAAAAATCCTAATGGTCCTAATTTTGGCTTCATTGTTTTATGCAATATATAATTTCTGATGTTTTTTTTATTACAAAAAATGTTTTTGCAAAAAACTAAATAAATAAAATAATTAAAAAAATTTCATGAAACATTTCTAGCTCAAACTTCAGTCCAAAACTAAAAAAAAATGTTTTACATGGAAAAAAAGCTATTATTATGAGGTGTTTTCTGCAAGTTTGAATGAAAGTGTAGTGTGCAAATGCTCAAATGATCTGAAAATAATGTAAAAATGCCAAAAAAAAAAAAAAAAATCCTAATAGTCCTAAATTGGGCTTCACTGTTTTACACAATATATAATTTCTTATTTTTGCTTTTTTGCTTTTTGAGGTGAAATATGACCATACTGATGTTTTTTTAAATTACAAATATAGGTTTTCGCCAAAAAAAAAAAAAAAGTACATTTATTGACCATATGTAGCAAAAAGAGTTTTTATTGATGGCAAACATTTTCATTGATGAGAGTAATAAGAATCAGTATATGAAGGAGAACAGCAGTATTACAGTATTAATGACCATCCTCTCTGCATTGGGCTCTTTCTGGTTGTTTTTTGCGTCCATCTGTTTTGTTCTTCAGTTGGTTCTGAGCTCGAGCGGAGAAGCGACTCTCTGATGAATCGCTCCGAACGAATCGACTCTCTGGCGAATCATTCCGAACGAATCGACTCTCTGGCGAATCATTCCGAATAAAGCGACTCTCTGACGAATCATTCCGAACGAAGCGACTCTCTGACGAATCATTCCGAACGAAGCGACTCTCTGACGAATCATTCCGAACGAAGCGACTCTTCGCGGCTCCCGTGAATCCGCTGCTGTGCTGCTGGAAGCCGGCGTGTTTCCTCTTGGGCACGAACTCCAGCGCCTTCTTCCAGCTTCCCGTGTCCTTCACCGTCATCAGAATGCGCATCATCTGATCCAGGGTCAGGTTCTTCGCTCCGCATTCCCAGTCCAGATACTCGTCCAGCGGGAGGCGCGCCGTGGCCAGTTGGAGGCGTTTGGCGTTGGCCAGCGAGGCGCCCGAGTGAATAGATCTGTCCACCATGGCGCCGATAACATACACCTTGCTGTGATCAAACGTGTGCAGGACGCTCTTCGAGTCGGCCGTCAGATACACCAGATCCCTCTGAGGAAACACCTCCAAGTGCGTTCGCTCAGTAGCTGTGATCAGCAAGCGCTCCCACGTGTGAGATCCGTAGCGCTTGAGCAGCTCGCGATGGTACGCGCCGTTCGGTTGCAGGTTGCAGAAGTGTAAGTGAAACGGGTCGGAGGCGCGCCGGTTGCAGCCCTCGCTCTCCATCAGCTGTGCGACGGTGTTCTCCAGCTCTCTCCGGCTCATGTGTTGCTCGTAGCTCATATCGTAGACCAGCGGCTGGCCGAAGCGCATGGCTTGAGCCGCTCTCCAGCTCTGGACTCGATCCAAAGAGCTGCTCCAGAACTTCAGGAGAAAGGTGTTTCTGAGCTCCTCTTGCTCACGCTCTCCTGCTTCCCTCTCGGATTTCTTTTTCTCCTGCTTCTCCTTTTTGGTGATCTTATGCGACTCTTTGATTGCAAGAAACTTGAGGTACTTCTTCTTGGCGGATCTGGTTGTGAGCTGCGCCAGATCCTCCAGCTGCTCGTCCGTGATGTTCTTGGGAACGAACTTTCCGGCCTGATGCCACATCTCCACCAGCTCGCGGTTATCGTCCAGCGCCGAGCGGCTTGGGATCTTGCTGTCCTCCTGCAGCGCTTGAGATCTCATCACCGATTTCCACGCGTCCAGGTCCAGAGCGTTTTCGGACGCGTCTTTCCTGGCGGTCCGGCTGGAGCCGAAGGCTCTGATGGTGACTTGTGGATTTGTGAAACGCCTGCATCTTAATGCCAGCGAACACGAGCGCAGGAACATCATCAGATGCACTTTAACACCTTCAACAGCTTCACAGGAACATCTGCTGAACAAACAAACAGGAGTTATTCACACCTTTACTAACAGTTGTGCTCAAAACATCCCCTTTTCAGAATCTGCAAAATGTTAATTTTTACTAAAATAAGAGGGGTCATACAAAAAGCATGTTATTTTTTATTTAGTACTGACCTCTCACATAAAAGACATTTACATATAGTCCACAAGAGAAAACAATAGTTAAACTTATAAAAAGTGTACATCCCCTTGATTCTTAATACCGTGTTGTTTCCTGAATGATCCACAGCTGTGGTTTTTTGTTTAGTGATAGTTGTTCATGAACAGTTAGTCCTTCAGGTCTCACAAATTCTTTGGTTTTTCAGCATTTTTGTGTATTTGAACCCTTTCCAACAATGACTGTATGGTTTTGAGATCCATCTTTTCACACTGAAGACAACTGAGAGACTCATATGCAACTATTACAGAAGATTCAAACACTCACTGATGCTCCACAAGGAAAACTTTTGAAATTTTAAGAACATGGTAAATGTAACTAATTTTGTCTTCTGGGAAACATGCAAGTATCTTCTGTAGCTTCTGAAGGGCAGTGCTAAATGAAAAAAAAACAAACATGATATTTAGGCAAAATGTACATATTTCCATTCTGTTCAAAAGTTTTCACCCCCGGCTCTTAATGCATGTTTTTTCCTTCTGGAGCATCAGTGAGTGTTTGAACCTTCTGTAATAGTTGCATATGAGTCCCTCAGTTGTCCTCAGTGTGAAAAGATAGTCATAGTTGGAAAGGGTTCAAATAATAATTCACAAGATGTTCATGTTTTTTTACCTTAAGTAAAAAAAAAAAAACATTTTTTTCTGAGGAAACATTCCAGGATTTTTCTCCATACAGTGGACTTCATTGGTGCTCAATGGATTGAAGGTTAAAAATGCAACTGATGAACTCTAAACGATCCTATCTGAGAAATAAGGGTCTTATCTAATGAAGCAATCTGCAATTTTCTTTAAAATATTCTTTTTCATTACTCAAGGCAACTTAAAAATCGTCCATTATATGGAGAAAAAGCCTGGAATGTTTTCCTCAAAATACTGAATTACTCTGCGAAAGACATGAACATTTTGGATGACATCGGGGTCAGTGAATTTTCAGGAAATTGTTATTTTGGAAGTGGAGTAATCCTTTAAATTATTTTTTTTGCATATTTAAGAGCTTTATGCTTTCAAAGTTTATATAAATATATATATACATTTTTTTTAAATGTAAAATATTTTTTTATCTCATTATATTTCTATAAATATATATATAGTTTATTTAATACCTTTTACATTTTTGCAAATCAAAATTACTATAAATATATATTTAGATTTTTATGTTATGCTTATAAATAAGTATAGTTTATGCATAATTTTTGTATTACCACGTAAGTATATATTTAATGGCTTTATATATATATATATATATATATATATATATATATATATATATAATTTTTTTGCACTCTCTCTGTTTTATATGATTAGAATTATGTTATATAAATATTATTTTATATTTTGTAAAAATGTTTACATGTATATATTTAATCATGTACAAATATATATATATATATATATATATATATATATATATATATATACAGGTCCTTCTCAAAAAATTAGCATATTGTGATAAAGTTCATTATTTTCTGTAATGTACTGATAAACATTAGACTTTCATATATTTTAGATTCATTACACACAACTCGAAGTAGTTCAAGCCTTTTATTGTTTTAATATTGATGATTTTGGCATACAGCTCATGAAAACCCAAAATTCCTATCTCAAAAAATTAGCATATTTCATCCGACCAATAAAGGAAAAGTGTTTTTAATACAAAAAAAGTCAGCCTTCAAATAATTATGTTCAGTTATGCACTCAATACTTGGTCGGGAATCCTTTTGCAGAAATGACTGCTTCAATGCGGCGTGGCATGGAGGCAATCAGCCTGTGGCACTGCTGAGGTGTTATGGAGGCCCAGGATGCTTCGATAGCGGCCTTAAGCTCATCCAGAGTGTTGAGTCTTGAGTCTCTCAACTTTCTCTTCACAATATCCCACAGATTCTCTATGGGGTTCAGGTCAGGAGAGTTGGCAGGCCAATTGAGCACAGTAATACCATGGTCAGTAAACCATTTACCAGTGGTTTTGGCACTGTGAGCAGGTGCCAGGTCGTGCTGAAAAATGAAATCTTCATCTCCGTAAAGCTTTTCAGCAGATGGAAGCATGAAGTGCTCCAAAATCTCCTGATAGCTAGCTACATTGACCCTGCCCTTGATAAAACACAGTGGACCAACACCAGCAGCTGACATGGCACCCCAGACCATCACTGACTGTGGGTACTTGACACTGGACTTCAGGCATTTTGGCATTTCCCTCTCCCCAGTCTTCCTCCAGACTCTGGCACCTTGATTTCCGAATGACATGCAAAATTTGCTTTCATCCGAAAAAAGTACTTTGGACCACTGAGCAACAGTCCAGTGCTGCTTCTCTGTAGCCCAGGTCAGGCGCTTCTGCCGCCGTTTCTGGTTCAAAAGTGGCTTGACCTGGGGAATGCGGCACCTGTGGCCCATTTCCTGCACACGCCTGTACACGGTGGCTCTGGATGTTTCTACTCCAGACTCAGTCCACTGCTTCCGCAGGTCCCCCAAGGTCTGGAATCGGTCCTTCTCCACAATCTTCCTCAGGGTCCGGTCACCTCTTCTCGTTGTGCAGCGTTTTCTGCCACACTTTTTCCTTCCCACAGACCTCTAGTTGAGGGTGTCAATGATGGCCTTCTGGACAGCAGTCAGGTCGGCAGTCTTACCCATGATTGCGGTTTTGAGTAATGAACCAGGCTGGGAGTTTTTAAAAGCCTCAGGAATCTTTTGCAGGTGTTTAGAGTTAATTAGTTGATTCAGATGATTAGGTTAATAGCTCGTTTAGAGAACCTTTTCATGATATGCTAATTTTTTGAGATAGGAATTTTGGGTTTTCATGAGCTGTATGCCAAAATCATCAATATTAAAACAATAAAAGGCTTGAACTACTTCGAGTTGTGTGTAATGAATCTAAAATATATGAAAGTCTAATGTTTATCAGTACATTACAGAAAATAATGAACTTTATCACAATATGCTAATTTTTTGAGAAGGACCTGTATATATATATACACATACATACAAACACTTTATAAACAAATATGAAGTGTATATATTTAGTAAATATTTAAATATATATTTAAATATCTGTTGTAAGAGTTTTTTTTAATTTTTATTCATTTTTATTTCATTACAATCTGTCATGTTTTTTATTTATTATTTTTTTTCTGAGCAAAATATGACTATCAAAATTTTTTATTCCATGATTTACAAAAAAAAAAAAAATGTCATTCAAGATCTTGGAAGGGATATTTAAAACAAAACTCATTACATGAATAATAATTAATTGTCATAATCAAAAGCATAGCCAAAACAACACTGTATGTGTCAAAATTATTGATTTTTTTTTTAATGCCAAAAATCATTTGGATTTTAAGTAAAATTTGATTTTTTTGCACCCTCAGATTACAGATATAAATATATAAATATTTGTAAAATAAATATTGTCCTATCCTAACAAACCATACATCAATATATATATATAGTATATATATATAGTATGAGCAAAGAAGGCTGTAAAAAATAAGCAATTTAAAAATAACATTTAAAAGCTATTATATATATATATATTTATACTATATATATATATATATATATATATATATATATATATATATATTTAATAGCTTTTAAATGTGTTTTTGTATGTTTTTTGCATACTTTAAAATTGAGAATTTAGTGAGAAAAAAAATTAAATTGTTATCTTAATAGCCCCCAAACAGGCTTCAACATATATGTAAATATACATACATATATATTTATACTATATATATATATATATATATATATATATAGTCTTTTGATTTCAGGATTACTGAAATATATAACCATATCACAGTATTTTTTCCTCAGTCAACCATATAAACATGCAATTACTTATAGAGTAAAAAATACTGAACATTTCATTACTGACCAAGAAAGAAATGGTTTCATTGAGCTTATAGAGGCGTGCATTATTAGAAATTATCATTTAAAAAGTAAATATTAGCTAGATAGTAAATAATAAAGACGTATCAGAAACATTTCAACAGCAAAACAATTACGAAACAGCAAAAACTCAAACAGTAACACACAAAAGTAATGTTTAACCCTTTAAAAGGTCACATTTTGGGTTTGAAATACGTTTGAAATGATAAGAAATGAACTCCACCAGAGACTCAAAGCTAATAGCTAAGGAGATATAACAGCCATGTGACAACTAGCCCCGGTCTCCTTTACAACTATAATCGCATTTACACACGTTACAAATAAAAATCAATATACCATTTCAGCTGTATTTCTGTACGTTCACTCAGAAGTCACTGATGGACCCTCAAAAGGACACACGCTGCCGCTGTCATGTGTACATCGGTGCGCAACAATAAAAGCTGACCGTGCGGAACCTGCATTCGGCTACTGAACAACATGTCTATAATTAAACATCTTAACAGATGTTTGAATGCAAGATGCGCAGATTTTGATAGTGGTGTAAAATAGTAAAATACGTAATATCACTAACATTAATAATAACATAATCTATGTTGAGTTGTGCACACAGTGTAGGAACCATCGACGGCGTTTCTAGTCGGATCACATTTAGCGGTGCGCCACACGCTAGTAAACATCCGCCGGAGTACACGCGTATGCTCCCGATATTGAGTTAAATTTGTTCATAATTCTGAGAGAATTCATTTAAAGCGTCATGAGCTTTTTCCTCCCCAAACTGTCGTGTAAAAAAGACATCGACGATGCCATTAAATCAGTCGCTGAGAAGGTTTTAGTGCTGCGTTTCGGCAGAGATGAAGATTCTGTGTGTTTACAGCTGGACGAGATTGTGAGATATTTCTTATTTATATTCACTTTACTAACAAATGAATTATTATTATGTGGTATACGTATTGTCTTGAGTCTATATCACTTTTTGTAATTGAATATGCGTTATGTTTACTTTTCATTTGTCACTGTATGCATATGTTATACACACAAACAAATAAAAAGTGTAGTAAATATTTAAACGTATACTTAAATATCTGTTTTAATTACATTTAAAAAAAAATAATTTGTTCCCCATACATTATAATCTGTCATGTTTATTTATTGTTATTTGTTTATACCATGATTTACAGAAAACAAATGTAATTCAAGGCATATTTAAAACAAAAATCATTAGATGAGCTCTTAAAATACTAATTCTTTTATCATAATCAAAAGCATAGCCAAAAATACATTGCATGGGTCCAAATTATTGATTTTCTGTTATGCCGAAAATCATTAGGATATTAAGTAAAGATCATGCTCCATGAATATATTTTGTAAATTTCCTACCATATATATATCAAAACTTAATTTTTGATTAGTAATATGGTTTTCTCTTGAGTCTATATCACTTTTTATACACAAACAAATATAAAGTGTATATTTTTAGTAAATATTTAAATGTATAGTTAAATATCTGTTGTACGAGTTTTTTTTTTTATATTTTTAAAAATGTAATTTGTTCCTCATACATTATAATCTGTCATGTTTATTTATTTATTTTATTTTTTCTATCATATTTTTTTATACCATGATTTACAGAAAAAATAAGATCTTGGAAGGCATATTTAAAACAAATATCATTAGATGAGCTCCTAATATACTAATTATTTTATCATAATCAAAAGCATAGCCAAAAATGCATTGCATGGGTCAAAATTATTGATTTTCTTTTATGCCAAATATCATTAGGATATTAAGTAAAGATCATGTTCCATGAAATTATTTAGTAAATTGCCTACTGTAAATATATCAAAACTCAATTTTTGATTAGTAATATGGTTTTCTCTTGAGTCTATATCACTTTTTGTAATTGAATATGCGTTATGTTTACTTTTCATTTGTCACTGTATGCATATGTTATATACACAAACAAATATAAAGTGTAGTAAATATTTAAAAGTATACTTAAAAATCTGTTTTAATTGCATTAAAAATGTGATTTGTTCCCCATACATTATGACCTGTCATGTTTATTTATTATAATTATTTTCTGAGCAAAATATAATGACTAACATAATTTTTTATACCATGATTTACAGGAAAAAAAAAAAATGTCATTCAGTGTAACAAGATCTCGGAAGGCATATTTAAAACAAAAATCATTAGATGAGCTCCTAATATACTAATTATTTTATCATAATCAAAAGCATAGCCAAAAATACATTGCATGGGTCAAAATTATTGATTTTCTTTTATGCCAAATATCATTAGGATATTAAGTAAAGATCATGTTCCATGAAATTATTTAGTAAATTTCCTACTGTAAATATATCAAAACTCAATTTTTGATTAGTAATATGGTTTTCTCTTGAGTCTATATCACTTTTTGTAATTGAATATGCGTTATGTTTACTTTTCATTTGTCACTGTATGCATATGTTATATACACAAACAAATATAAAGTGTAGTAAATATTTAAAAGTATACTTAAAAATCTGTTTTAATTACATTAAAAATGTGATTTGTTCCCCATACATTATAATCTCTCATGTTTGTTTTTTAATTTATTTATTTATTATAATTTTTTCTGAGCAAAATATTATGACTAACATATTTTTTATACCAAATTTTTATAAAAAATGTAATTCAGTGTAACAAGATATTGGAAGGCATATTTAAAACTAATTAATTAATTAGTAAAAATACTAATTAATTGTCATAATCAGAAGCATAGAGAAAAATACATTGTATTGATCAAAATGATTGATTTTCTTTTATGCCAAAAATCATTAGGATATTAAGTAAAGATCATGCTCCATGAAGATATTTTGTAAATTTCCTACTATAAATATATCATAAGTTAATTTTTAATTAGTAATATGATTATGCATTGCTAAAAACTTAATTTGGACAACTTTAAAGGTGATTTTCTCAATATTTAGTTTTTTTTTTTTTTTTGCTTTTTTTTTTTACATTTGTCAAATAAATGTTGTCCTATCCTAACAAACCATACATCAATATATAGATATGAGCTTAGAAGGCTGTAAAAAAATACATCTGCATTGTTTATTCTCTTGAAAAAAGGAAAATAATTGTGACCACAGCTGTGTTAAATGTGCTTGTGTTTGTGTGATTGACAGCTGTCAAAGACGGCTCATGATCTGAGTAACATGGCCAGTATTTATCTGGTGGATGTGGAAACGGCGCCGGTTTATACCCGATACTTTGACATCAGCTTCATTCCCTCAACAGTGTTCTTCTTCAACGGACAGCACATGAAGGTTGACTATGGGTGAGTGCTCTCTTTCATATGATATGCATATATAGTATTATTGCATAAGAAAGTTTTTTTTTACATAGTAAATCAAACTTGCATTCAATGCAAGATCTGCATTTGATGTCACTATTAATCTTCTGGCTTTGATCCAAAGGAAACAGGATATGTTTTTGCAAAAAGGTACAAACACAGGATATGTGGTTAAAGTGTCAAATTAAAACTAAAATTAACTTCTGCTGAAATGCATGTTTCCAAAGAGCTGTTCGGAAACGCATTTGACTCGTAATACTTCACAGTAATTGTGATATTTCATATTCTCACTCTTCAGCAGTCATCGTTTCCTCTTTAATCGCTTCATTGATATTTCAGTGAGGCTGTTCGTATTTAATGTGATTTATTTCCATTCAGATCTCCTGATCATACCAAGTTTGTGGGAAGCTTCAAAACGAAGCAGGACTTCATGGATCTGATTGAAGTCATCTATCGAGGAGCAATGAGAGGAAAACTGATCGTCCAAAGCCCGATCGACCCGAGAAACATCCCCAAATATGATCTACTGTACCATGACATCTAGCCTTGAGCTTGACCCAACAAGAATCACATCTTCTGACGGAGAGACTAGTTAAAGTGAGCTTACAAATGCTTTGTCAGGATTTAGAGTTTCCTATGGAAACAATCCAGTCTGATGTATTTATTGTGTTTATTGTAAAATTTTTGTATGATGTTTTCAAAGTAAAGCTTCTTGATTTTACACTGACTTCTAGAAGTTTAATGACACTATTCTATCCAAAGATGCACATTTAACTTGCATTAAACATTTGCAAATAAAGCAGTTTCCATCCAACGAGCCAAAGAGAAAGTTCATAATCCATATAAACCTGTGATCAGATTTTTTTTTTTCATTAGAACTGGACTCTTTAACACTTTAAACTTGTGGATTTTTTTCTCAGAATTGCAACTTTGTATCTCACAGTTCTGACGTTATTTCTCACAACTGTGTTTATATCTTACAATTCTGAGAAAAAAGTCAGAATTGTGAGTTTATATGATGCAATTCCGAGGAAAAAAAGTCAGAACCGCAAGATACAAAGTTGCAAATCCGAGAAAAAAAGTCAGAATTGTGAGATACAAAGTTGCAATTCCGAGGAAAAAAAGTCAGAATTGTGAGATACAAAGTTGAAATTCCAAGGAAAAAGCCAGAACCGCGAGATACAAAGTTGCAAATCCGAGAAAAAAAGTCAGAATTGTGAGATACAAAGTTGCAATTCCGAGGAAAAAAGTCAGAATTGCGAGATACAAAGTTGAAATTCCGAGGAAAAATGTCAGAACCGCAAGATACAAAGTTGCAAATCCGAGAAAAAAAGTCAGAATTGTGAGATACAAAGTTGCAATTCCGAGGAAAAAAAGTCAGAATTGTGAGATACAAAGTTGAAATTCCAAGGAAAAAGCCAGAACCGCGAGATACAAAGTTGCAAATCCGAGAAAAAAAGTCAGAATTGTGAGATACAAAGTTGAAATTCTGAGGAAAAAGTCAGAATTGCGAGATACAAAGTTGAAATTCCGAGGAAAAATGTCAGAATTGCGAGATACAAAGTTGAAATTCTGAGGAAAAATGTCAGAACCGCAAGATACAAAGTTGCAAATCCGAGGGGGAAAAAGCCAGAACCGTGAGATGCAAAGTTGCAAATCCAAGAAAAAAAGTCAGAATTGTGAGATACAAAGTTGCAAATCCAAGAAAAAAAGTCAGAATTGTGAGATACAAAGTTGCAATTCCGAGGAAAAAAGTCAGAACCGCGAGATACAAAGTTGCAAATCCGAGAAAAAAAGTCAGAATTGCGAGATACAAAGTTGAAATTCCGAGGAAAAATGTCAGAACCGCAAGATACAAAGTTGCAAATCCGAGGGGGAAAAAGCCAGAACCGCAAGATACAAAGTTGCAAATCCGAGGGGGAAAAAGCCAGAACCGTGAGATGCAAAGTTGCAAATCCAAGAAAAAAAGTCAGAATTGTGAGATACAAAGTTGCAAATCCAAGAAAAAAAGTCAGAATTGTGAGATACAAAGTTGCAATTCCGAGGAAAAAAGTCAGAACCGCGAGATACAAAGTTGCAAATCCGAGAAAAAAAGTCAGAATTGCGAGATACAAAGTTGAAATTCCGAGGAAAAATGTCAGAACCGCAAGATACAAAGTTGAAATTCCGAGGAAAAATGTTAGAACCGCAAGATACAAAGTTGCAAATCCGAGAAAAAAAGTCAGAATTGTGAGATACAAAGTTGCAATTCTGAGGAAAAAAGTCAGAACCGCGAGATACAAAGTTGCAAATCCGAGAAAAAAAGTCAGAATTGTGAGATACAAAGTTGCAATTCCGAGGAAAAAGCCAGAACCGCGAGATACAAAGTTGCAAATCCGAGAAAAAAAGTCCGAATTGTGAGATACAAAGTTGAAATTCCGAGAAAAAAGCCAGAACCGCGAGATACAAAGTTGCAAATCCGAGAAAAAAAGTCAGAATTGTGAGATACAAAGTTGCAATTCCGAGGAAAAAAGTCAGAATTGTGAGATACAAAGTTGAAATTCCGAGGAAAAATGTCAGAACCGCAAGATACAAAGTTGAAATTCTGAGGAAAAAGTCAGAATTGCGAGATACAAAGTTGAAATTCTGAGGAAAAATGTCAGAACCGCAAGATACAAAGTTGCAAATCCGAGGGGGAAAAAGCCAAAACCGTGAGATACAAAGTTGCAAATCCAAGAAAAAAAGTCAGAATTGTGAGATACAAAGTTGCAATTCCGAGGAAAAAAGTCAGAATTGTGAGATACAAAGTTGAAATTCCGAGGAAAAATGTCAGAACCGCAAGATACAAAGTTGCAAATCCGAGGGGAAAAAGCCAGAACTGCGAGATACAAAGTTGAAATTCCGAGGAAAAATGTCAGAACCGCAAGATACAAAGTTGCAAATCCGAGAAAAAAAGTCAGAATTGTGAGATACAAAGTTGCAATTCTGAGGAAAAAAGTCAGAACCGCAAGATACAAAGTTGAAATTCAGAGAAAAAAGCCAGAACCGCGAGATACAAAGTTGCAAATCCAAGAAAAAAAGTCAGAATTGTGAGATACAAAGTTGCAATTCCGAGGAAAAATGTCAGAATTGCGAGATACAAAGTTGAAATTCCAAGGAAAAAAGTCAGAACCGCAAGATACAAAGTTGAAATTCAGAGAAAAAAGCCAGAACCGCGAGATACAAAGTTGCAAATCCAAGAAAAAAAGTCAGAATTGTGAGATACAAAGTTGCAATTCCGAGGAAAAATGTCAGAATTGCGAGATACAAAGTTGCAAATCCGAGGGGGAAAAAGCCAAAACCGTGAGATACAAAGTTGCAAATCCAAGAAAAAAAGTCAGAATTGTGAGATACAAAGTTGCAATTCCGAGGAAAAAAGTCAGAATTGCGAGATACAAAGTTGAAATTCAGAGAAAAAAGCCAGAACCGCGAGATACAAAGTTGCAAATCCAAGAAAAAAAGTCAGAATTGTGAGATACAAAGTTGCAATTCCGAGAAAAAAAGTCAGAATTGTGAGATACAAAGTTGCAATTCCGAGGAAAAAAGTCAGAACCGCAAGATACAAAGTTGAAATTCTGAGGAAAAAGTCAGAATTGCGAGATACAAAGTTGAAATTCTGAGGAAAAATGTCAGAACCGCAAGATACAAAGTTGCAAATCCGAGGGGAAAAAGCCAGAACTGCGAGATACAAAGTTGAAATTCCAAGGAAAAATGTCAGAACCGCAAGATACAAAGTTGCAAATCCGAGAAAAAAAGTCAGAATTGTGAGATACAAAGTTGAAATTCCGAGAAAAAAGCCAGAACCGCGAGATACAAAGTTGCAAATCCGAGAAAAAAAGTCAGACTTGTGAGATACAAAGTTGAAATTCCAAGGAAAAATGTCAGAACCGCAAGATACAAAGTTGAAATTCTGAGGAAAAAGTCAGAATTGTGAGATACAAAGTTGCAATTCCGAGGAAAAAAGTCAGAATTGCGAGATACAAAGTTGAAATTCCGAGGAAAAATGTCAGAACCGCAAGATACAAAGTTGCAAATCCGAGGGGGAAAAAGCCAGAACTGCGAGATACAAAGTTGCAAATCCGAGAAAAAAAGTCAGAATTGTGAGATACAAAGTTGCAGTTGTGAGAAAGATGTTAACTGATGGACTGGAGTGGTGTGGATTATGGTGATGTTTTTATCAGCTTTAAACTTTCATTCTGACGGCACCCATTCACATCCATTGGTGAGCGAGTGATGAAATAAGACATTTCTACAAATCTGCTGGAGAAACAAACTCATCTACATCTGGGATGACCTGAGGATAAGCACATTAACTCTCTTTTTGTACAATAATCAGAAATTTGATGCAAAGTCTTTTATTTAATTCAGATTTGAGCTTTAACACATCCTTAACACGGATATCCTTCAGGTCAGTCCATTAAGTTGTGGTTCTCGTCATGAGCGCGGCTCTTGCTCCTGGTGATGATTTCGAAAGGAGTCGGCGTGGTTTTCGGCTTGATGGTCTTGCTGAAGAAGCGAAACACAGACTCCATGCAGACGGCGGGCACCGAGTCGTGGCACTGAGTCCCTGCTGAAATCTGCGGGCAGCCGGCCTTCAGCGACCCCACGGAGCGATTCAAAGGTTTGGTGCTGAGAATCCAAGTTCTGGAGCTGGATTTCAGCCAGTCGCGTCCGGCCTTTCCCAGCGGCTGATGCCACAGGCTGTGAGACGAATCCAAGAAAGCCACGGCCTTCACACGCCGCTGAACCTCATCGAGCCGAGAGCAAAGCAGGTCCACGAAAGCCAGGCCTCCATATCCGTGAGCGACCACAAACACGTGCTCAGCGGAGCTACGAGAAACCAAGCGTTCCCAGACCAGATGCACATGATGTTCTAGGGCCTTCCCACCCTCGTTAGGGTTCATTACGATTACGGCACACGACGACTCCGCAGCCCATCGCAGATACGGAAGCTGGCTGCCTCGCTCCAGTCCCTCGTGAGCCGAAAGCTTCCAGCTCCACACGCCGCTCCGCACCGTTCCCAAGTCCTGGATCAGGACCAGAAGACCCCCGGGATGATCCAGCGCTCCTGGACTCATGAATACAAAACTGTCCTCCTCGAGATGCTCCCTAAGTAGGTGAAACTTCGTCTCTAAGAGCTCATACACGTGTTGTGTGATGTAGAGGCAGAGGCTGTGATGTTCCCGGTCGGTTCCACGGACGTCATCGAGTCTGAAGGTGAACCTGTAGGGTTCAGAGGTGAGTCTGTGTCGCAGGTGACCGTCCTCGGAAAACGAGTATGGGAAGTCAGATTGAATTGGATTACGGCTCGAGTCTGAGCACTCCAACATCATGCAGGACCTGAGATATGAATATAGAAAAAAATAATACTTAGAAAGATTAGGATGATTTTGCTCACCATGGCTGTGTTTATTTGAAAAGAACATGATTAAAAAAATTCAGAAATATTTTTTTACAATTTAAAATA
The DNA here is from genome assembly GCA_033026305.1 of Cirrhinus molitorella. Lineage (NCBI taxonomy): Eukaryota > Metazoa > Chordata > Actinopteri > Cypriniformes > Cyprinidae > Cirrhinus > Cirrhinus molitorella. Next base: position 1,219,689 of record CM065120.1, read on the forward strand.
GCTGCTTCTATGGAAGCCCATTCTGCCACTGAATACATTTTTTTAAAAAGTTATTGCGGCTTCTCACATAAACTCAGAAGTGCAAGTTATAATGTCAGATTTGCATGATATAAACTCGCAATAGCAAGTTATTTAGTAAGAATTCTGAGATATAAATTCGCAATTCTGTCAACATGTCTTTTTTTCTCATCAGAACTGGACTCTTTAACTCGCAATTGTGAGTTTATATGAAAAAGGTCAGAATTGTGAGATACAAAGTAGCAATTTTTAGAAAAAAAGTCAGAATTGTGAGATACAAAGTCAGAATTGTGAGAAAAATATCAGAATTGTGAGAAAAATATCAGAATTGTGAGATACAAAGTTGCAATTCTTAGAAAAAAGTCAGACTTGTGAGATACAAAGTTGCAATTGTGAGAAAATGTCAGATTTTTGAGATACAAAGTTGCAATTGAGAGGAAAAAGTCAGAATTGTGAGATACAAAGTTGCAATTGTGAAAAAAGTCAGACTTGTGAGATACAAAGTCAGAATTGTGAGAAAAATATCAGAATTGTGAGATTCAAATTTGCAAATGTGAGAAAAAAGTCAGAATTGTCAGATACAAAGTTGCAATTGTGAGAAAATGTCAGATTTTTGAGATACAAAGTTGCAATCGTGAGAAAAAAGTCAGAATTGTGAGATACAAAGTTGCAAAGTTGACTCTTTCTCAGAATTGCAACTTTGTATCTCGCAGTTTTGACATTATTTCTCGCAATTGTTAGTTTATATCCCACAGTTCTGACTTTATAACTCACAATTGTGTTTATATTTTACAGTTCTGAGAAAAAAAGTCCATTTAAAACAGCTGTTTTCTATGGAAGCCCATTCCGAAACTGAATAAAAAAGTTATTGCGATTTATCTCACAATTCGGACTTTTATTCTCAGAATTGTGGAATATAAACTCACAGCTGGAAGTTATAAAGTCAGATTTGCATGATATAACTGCAATTGCAAGTTATTTAGTCAGAATTCTGAGATATAAATTCGCAATTCTGTGAACATATCAGTCTTTTTTCATCAGAACTGGACTCTTTAACTCGCAATTGCAAGTTTATATCTCACAATTGAGAGAAAAAAGTCAGAATTGTCAGATACAAAGTTGCAATTCTGACATTTTTCTCAAAATTGCAACTTTGTATCTTGCAGTTCTGGCATTATTTCTCGCAATTGCAAGTTTATATCTCACAATTGAGAGAAAAAAGTCAGAATTGTGAGACAAAGTTGCAATTCTGAAAGAAATGTCAGAATTGTGAGATACAAAGTTGCAACTGTGAGAAAAAAGTCACATAGTTGCAATTCTGACTTTATAACTAGCAACTGTGTGTTTATATTTCACAGTTCTGAGAAAAAAAGTCAGAATTGCGAGATAAATTGTGAGGTAAGTTGCAATTACCTTTTTGTTTTTTTATTCAGTGGCAGAAACAGGCTTCTATGGTTTTTTTTGTGTTAATATCTGTTAAAATGTAATTGATTTCTGTGATCAAAGCTGAATTTTCAGTAACATACAGTGTTCAGTGTCACATGATCCTTCAGAAATCATTCTAATATGCTGATTTGCTGCTTAAGAAACATTTCTGATTATTATCAATGTTGAAAACAGTTGTGCTGCACAATATTTTTGTGGAAACAATTGTGTGTTTTATTTTCTCAGGTTTAACAGATGAATAAAAAGTTAAACAGAACAAGAAATCTTTTGTAACAGCTTCCATTGTCCTCATTTGTAAGTCACTTTGGATAAAAGTGTCTGCTAAATAACTAAATGAAAACGTCTTTACTGTCACTTTTGACCAATTTAATGCATCCATGATGAATAAAAGTATTCATTTCTTTGCAAAATGTAACTTATCCCAAACGGTAGTACATCATGGTTTCCATTATAATAATCAGAAATGTTTCTTAAGCAGCAAATCAGTGTATTAGAATGATTTCTGAAGGATCATGTGACACTGAAGCCTGCAGTAATGATGCTAAAAATTCAGCTTTGATCAGAGATCAATTATATTTTAACAGATTTTTACATAGAAAACAGCCATTTTAAATTTTAGTATTATTTCACAATTTTTACAGTATTTTTGGTGAGACTTCTTTTAAAAACATTACAAATCTTAATTATTCAGACTATTTGATTGGTAGTGTGTCTGATAAAACATGCTTTATAATCAGTCACTCATCATAGAAAGGCATTTCACTTAAACTTATGCATAAATATCTGTTTTATAATTTAGAACACAACAGAAACTAATAAAGATGATCTACTAATACTGTAGTTTGAGAACTAGCTAAAGTTATACCTGATGTAGTTGCTGACTGCTGAGATGTGTTTTAATCAGTGATCATGTGACACAGATGTTGCTGATTGACATGAGGGCGTGGCTTCTGATGTTTAGCGAACAACAAATATATACTGAGTAATGACTACTTTTTCATAAAATAGTATGATCTTTTTTATTTTAATTCATTCCTTGTTTATTAGTTTATTAGTTTGTATAAAATTGTTCTTTTGATAGATACTGCACATTTTGGAAAAAAAGTACTAGGAAACCCCATGCATAATGTGCATTATATGTCATATAGTGTATATTTTAAATGTGTATATCATTTCATATATAGTGAAGAAATGCAGAAATAATACGCTTAGTATGGCAAATGCTAGTTTTCGCTAATTTTATGGCGATTATTTTACATTTTGCAATACATTTAAACAGGTGTACTTTATAATATGTGTGTTTATTTCTCCATTAATTGCTAAGAATTATTATTTATTATTATTATTTTTTTTTTTAATTATTATTATTATTTTTTTTAGAATTTTAAACTACAACCATCCAGAATAAAAATGTAAGTAATTGTAATAAGGCGGAACGAGTGATTCGCGCGACTGTTTCCGCCGGCTGAACTTCACCGACAGCCCGGATGTTGATCAAACATGGCAGCGACCTTGTGGATCCGCGATACTCTGCTGTGAATCATAACGGAGAAGAAATGAAGATTTATACGTGTTTATGTTTTGTATAGAATTAAAGTGTAGAATCAGTCATGTTCTCAGTGCTAAAACACGCGTTTCTGGGGTTTGTCCGGACATCAAGCCAGCCAGGTAGATTAAAGACTAATAATTAACAATATGAATTGTCATATTTTATAGAATATCTTGACCCTGGACCAAAAAAAAACCCCAGCATACGCGTTCTCGAAATTAAGATTTATACATAATCTGAAAGCTGAATAAATGAGCTTTCCATGATTTATAGTTTGTTAGAATAGAATAATAATAGGTCGATTTGAAAATCTGAAAGCTAAGTGTGCAAAAAATCCAAAATATTGAGAAAATCACCTTTAAAGTTGTCCAAATGAAGTTCTTAGCAATGCATATTATTAATCAAAAATATATAATATATTTATGGTAGGAAATTTACTAAATAACTTCATGGAACATGATCTTTACTTAATATCCTAATGATTTTTTATAGAAAAATCTATAATTTGACCCATCAAATGTATTTTTTGGCAATTGCTACAAATATCCGGGGTCACGTTTATGAAGTAGCAATTTTACAGTGTTTATGAAAGTAACAATGTTTCTAAAAAACTAACAATTTACAAAGTAACAATGTAACAGTCTGTACTAAAGTAACAGCATTTACAAAATTCAAATGTTGCCATTTACAAAAGTAACAAAGTAACATTGTTTCTAAAAATAACAGTAATTACAAAATTACAGTGTTTCCAAGATTAACAATATTTACAAAAATAACAAAGTAAAATGTCTGGGGAAAAAAATCTAAATATTGAGAAAATCATCTTTAAAGTTGTCCAAAATAAGTTCTTAGCAATGCATATTACTAATCAAAAAATAAGTTTCAATATATTTACAGTAGAAAATGTACAAAATGATTTTTGGCAAAAACAAACAAACAAAAAAAAAAAACGACAATTTTAACCCATCAAATGTATTTTTTGGCTATTGCTACAAATATCCGGGGTCACATTTATAAAGTAGCAATTTTACAGTGTTTATGAAAGTAACAATGTTTCTAAAAAAAAATAACAATTTACAAAGTAACAATGTAACAGTCTTTACAAAAGTAACAGCATTTACAAAATTCAAATGTTGCCATTTACAAAAGTAACAAAGTAACATTGTTTCTAAAAATAACAGTATTTACAAAGCAACTGTAACAGTGTTTAACAATATTTACAAAATTTTGACCCATACAGTGTATTTTTGGCTATTGCTACAAATATACCCCAGCGACTTATGACTGGTTTTGTGCTCCAGGGTCACATATTATGTACGTACCACTTACAAATAAAATGTTTTTAGACATGTACATGTTGTTCTTACTATAATTATACTATTATTTCTGAATCGGTCAGTATGGTTTATTTATCTGATAGTCTGCAGATTGAGCTCTGTCTGGATTCACACCCTGGTTTACATGTTTATAATAACTAGTGTGTCATAACTTGTCACATGTGATGTTTTGTGTCATTTTAACCTGTTTAATAGTTGAATGTATGAAATCTCTTTCTCTAAATGCAGATGTTCTTCAGAATAGCCTGAAGGTCCTGTCAGCAGGATTGAGGACTTATGATGTTCCACCAGACTTCAGCGGTACTTAAACAGTTAAACTGAGTTCATTTATGATGGTTAATTAATACATGTTCTGTAAAAAGCCCTTTCAAAAAAAAGCAAATGAGAATTTTTTGATATTTTTGTATGCAAGAGTGTAGGGCTGCATGATTTTGGGGGAAAAGGATAATAAACAAACATAAAATAAATAAAAATAAATGAAATATCAATATAGTTATAATAATAATAATAATAATAATAAAACTATAATATTATCAGAGTTATGTTGTTATTATTATGTTACTAAATAAAATTCTAAAAAATGCTAAATAAATCATTGTTTTTTCCCCCCCAATAATTCATTTTGTAGTATTTTTTTTATAGATTTTTATTTAGTAGTAACAAAAACAATTATTGTTGTTGTTGCTAAATAAAAATATACAAAATATTAAATAAAATGAATTATTTGGGTGAAAAAAATATTTCTTTAGCAATTTTCCGGATTTTATTTTGTAACAATAATAATAATAATAGTATAATAATTCTGATAATAATTATAATTTTGTTATTATAATAACTGTATTGATATTTATGTATCTGTTTATTTTCCTTTTCACAAATTTGAATGTAATAATAATAATAATAAATATTATTAATATTATATTTTATTCTTATTATTGTTACTAAATAAAATTCTAAAAATTGCTAAATAATTTTTGTAGTATTTGTATATATTTTGATTTAGCAGCAAGAACAATAATAATTGTTGTTGCTAAATAAAAATATACAAACTATTATATAAAATCATATTTTTTAATAATAATAATACAAATTATTATTATTATTATTATTATTATTAATATTATTATATTTTTATTATTACTAAATAAAATTTAAAAAGTTGCTAAATAAATAGTTATACTTTTCCTATTCATTCGTTTTGTAGTTTATTTATTTATTTATTAGTAATAACATCAACAATGATTATTATTGTTGTTGCAAAATAAAAATATGCAAAATATTAAGTAAAATAATATTTTTGAATTTAATAATAATAGTAATAAAAATAATAATAATTATTATTATATTTTTATTATTACTACATAAAATTAAAAAGTTGCTAAATAATTTTTTCCCTATTCATTCGTTTTGTAGTATTTTTTATATATTTTAATTTAGTAGTAACAACAACAGCATTATTAACAATGATTATTGTTGTTGCTAAATAAAAATATGCAAAATAATAAATAAAATAGTATTTTTGAATTTAATAATATTAATTATTATTATTATATTATTATTTGTATTGTTAATAAATAAAAAAATCCTAAATAAATGATTCATTTTTCTAATAATTTAAGTTTTGTATATTATTATTATTGTTGTTGTTGCTAAATAAAAATATACAAAATATTAAATAAAATGTATAACTTAGAATTTCGTAATAAAATAATAATACTTTTTAGTAAAAGTGATCCTAATTACTAAATAAAATCAAAAGAGTAGTTAATTAATTAAATGTAATATATCACTGTAAAATTATAATGCAAATATTTTTGGCTGCCTTAATTTGAATGCAAATATGAATTCAATTTAAATGTGATTAATTGAATATATGCATTTTGGTTTAATAAAACTGATTGTGATTTTATTTTGATGAATCACGCAGCCACTAGACACTGATTTCCACTGTGTTTTTCTCTCATGCAGATGTGGTTCTCCCAGAAAAACCCAAACTGAAGTTCATGGAAAAGGTCCCCAACTTGAAACAAGCAAAGAAAGAGATGAAAAATCTGCGTGACATCCAGGGACCGGCCAAAAGCATGAATACGTTCAGCGAAGGACAGTTCGGGATCGTGGTCAGTGATTTAAAGTGACCCAGAAAGCGTGTGTTTCTGTAGTATGCATGCTAAAGATCTCTGCATGTGTCTGTAGGCTCTGGGTGGAGGATATCTGCACTGGGGTCACATGGAGATGAATAAATAAGAGATCAGGAAATTTACCTGAGAAGCAAAACATGATATTCAGTGGTGATTTTGGATTAAAAAAATAATAAATAATAAAGGCAAGAAAAAAACAATCAAAAAATCTCTGTCAGTACAGTCAGAAAAATAATCTTTATTTCTGACCTTATTGGCAGATATTTGTTGAAGGCAAAAAAAACTTAAATGCATGAAAAAAAATAAATAATTACAAACAAAACAAAACAAAACGAGAAAAACCAAGAAAAAAATCTCTTAATAATTAAAATAATTTTCATAATTTTAATTTCTAACCTTATTGGCAGATATTTGTTGAAAGCAAAAAAAAAAAAAAAAGCATAAAATTTTTTTTTTATTAAATAAATGAAAAAATAATTAAATAATTAATTAATTGATTGTTTGTTTAGAGTGTTTAGAGTTGTCTGAATTGCAGATTTTACCCCTAAAATACTGTGTATTGGTCATTTTAGTCCAAATTAATAAGAGATCAAGAAATTTACCTGAGAAGCAACATGTATGAAATGTAGTGTTGTTTTCGGATTAAAAAAATAAAAAAATAAATAATAATAAAAAAAAAATAATAATAATAATAAAAAAGAGTAAACACTATGAAAAAAAACTCTTCCAGTAAAGTCAGAAAAACAATCTTAATTTTTTGACCTCATTGGCAGATATTTGTTGAAGGCTAAAAAAAATAAATAAATGAAAAATGTATTAATTAATAATTTAGAGTGTTTAGAGTTGTCTGTATCGCAGATTTTACCCCTAAAATACTGTGTATTTTCCATTTATTTCATATGCTGGTCATTTCAGTCCAATAGGAACACAAACCCTAACCCTAGTCCAAATAAATAAGAGATCAAGAAATTTACCTGAGAAGCAAAACATGATTTTAAGTGTTGTTTTCGGATTAAAAAAAAAAATCTAAAACAAGTAAAGAAAGAGACAAAAAATCTTAGTAACGAAGGACAGTTCGGGATCGTGGTCAGTGATTTAAAGTGACCCAGAAAGCGTGTGTTTCTGTAGTATGCATGCTAAAGATCTCCGCATGTGTCTGTAGGCTCTGGGTGGAGGATATCTGCACTGGGGTCACATGGAGATGATGCGTCTCACCATCAACCGCCGCATGGATCCCAGCCGCACGTTTGCCGTGTGGCGCATCAAAGCCCCGTACAAACCCATCACCCGTAAGGGCCTGGGCCAGCGCATGGGCGGAGGAAAGGGCGCCATCGACCACTACGTGACTCCGGTGAAATGCGGCCGGCTGGTGGTGGAGGTCGGAGGTCGCGTGGAGCTGGGCGAGGTGGAGGCCGTGCTCAAAGAAGTGGCCAAGAAGCTTCCCTTTCCAGCCAAGGTTTGTTCTGAAAACATTTAGTTTCTAACTTCCACTTCATGAGCTTTCATAATCGCCCTTTCCTTCAGAACGATGTGGCAATAGCGTGAATGAGGAAAGTGCGGTGTGACATTTACTGTGCTTTTCTCTGTTTATTTAGACCATGCAAGCCACTTTAGAGCAGGGCATTTTTACGGTTTCATTTTTTACAAATGTTTTGGTTGATAGGAAAGGCGACTAATAATTCTAATGCAAAACCTGACACTTCAAATCAACATTTAAAACAAAAAAAAATAATTTTTACTAAAGTAGTCTTAAAGATATAGAGTGGTTTTAAATATTGCAGATTATTATTGTTGTTGTTGTTGCTAAGTAAAAATATACAAAATATTAAATAAAATGTATAATTTAGAATTTTGGAACAGTATTAAAATAATAATCATTTTTACTCAAATTATCCTGATTACTATATTAATTAATTAATTAAATGCAATATTTCACTATAAAATTATAATGCAAATATTTTTGGCTGCCTTGATTTGGATGCAAATATTCATTTAATTTAAATGATTTAATTTTCATACTCACATTTTGGTTTAATGAAGCTGATTGTGATGATATTTTGATGAATCATGCAGCCAATAGACACTGATTTGAAGATGTAATTAATTAATGACTTTTAATTAATTACTTTTTTTAAAGTAATTTTAGAGTAACAGAGTTTTTACATTGTCATTTTTTTTTACAAATGTTTTGGTTGATAGGAAAGACGACTAATAATTCTAATGCAAAACCTGACACTTCAAATCAACATTTAAAACAAAAAAAATGCATTTTTACTAAAGTAGTCTTAAAGATATAGAGTGGTTTTAAATATTGCAGATTATTATTGTTGTTGTTGTTGTTGCTAAGTAAAAATATACAAAATATTAAATAAAATGTATAATTTAGAATTTTGGAACAGTATTAAAATAATAATCATTTTTACTCAAATTATCCTGATTACTATATTAATTAATTGCAATATTTCACTATAAAATTATAATGCAAATATTTTTGGCTGCCTTGATTTGGATGCAAATATTCATTTAATTTAAATGATTTAATTTTCATACTCACATTTTGGTTTAATGAAGCTGATTGTGATGATATTTTGATGAATCATGCAGCCAATAGACACTGATTTGAAGATGTAATTAATTAATGACTTTTAATTAATTACTTTTTTTAAAGTAATTTTAGAGTAACAGAGTTTTTACATTGTCATTTTTTTTTACAAATGTTTTGGTTGATAGGAAAGACGACTAATAATTCTAATGCAAAACCTGACACTTCAAATCAACATTTAAAACAAAAAAACAACTTTTAAGTAGTCTTAAATCTAAATCCAAATTTAAAACCTAATATATAGACCCTTTTTACTAATTATTTAGGAATTACATACTGCCTTTATTTATTTTTTAACTCGAATACTGCATTAATTAAAAAAAATATAAATGTATATATATTTTAAATCATATTTGTATTATTTTATATAGAAATAAATGGTGCATAATTTAGAGGTAAATATTGCGTAATACCGTCTCTTCAAAATACAAAATATTAAAGAATAAATATTAAGTAGCCAAATATATTACATTCATTTCAGTATTCACTTCATTTCAGAAGTGATTGCATTGCAAAAAAAGTTTTGTTTTTCAGTACATGTTGTTAAATCAAGATCTAAAAAAGCTAAACAACATGATAGGGTTGTTTTCTGATAAAAAACAAGAAAAATAATCTTTTGAAAATATTTTACCCCCAATAATGCTGTGTCATATGCCACTAGGAACACAAGAGTGACCTTTTCTTTTTAACTATTTCGGTTTTTATCCTTTTCTGATTAAAAAAGACAAAAGAAAAAACAAGAAAAAAAATCTGTGTCAGTGAAGTCAGAAAAATAATTGTAATTTCTGACCATATTGACAGATATTTTTTAAAAGCTAAAAAATAAAATAAACGTAAATTTATATAAACGAAAAAATAAATTGTTTAGAGTTGTCTGAATCACAGATTTTACCCATAAAGTACTGTGTGTATTTCCCATTTATTTCATATGCTGCTCATTTTAGCCCACTAGGAACATCAGAGTGACTTTAACAAAAACAAGTAGTTTTGAGTTTTTTCCCCTCACAAATGCTTAGGTTAGTCCTGAGTTTACATCTCAATATAATAATAATAATAACAATAATAAAGGTAATTGCAAGTTTTTATTTCACAATTGTGAGTTTTTCTCAGTTTTACATTTTAGACATTCATTTTTTCCCCAACCACGGGATGAAACATAAATGAATAAAATATAAAAATAATATTGTGGGTTTTTTTATTTCACATGCTGACTTTTTTCATGCAGAGAAAATAAAATTTCTGAGTAGAAAATTGGTGATAATATGCAAGACAAATAAAAATTATTTGATTTCTTTGCTGTTTTTGTTGAGTTTTATACATAAAGTATTTCTGCCTTTTTCAACATTATTATTATTATTATTATATTTCTATATCTCACAAAATTCTTAGAACTTTGAGTCTATGTCTTGCAGTTGCAAGATAAAAACAAACACCAAGATTAGGTTAGTTCTGAATTTACATCTCAATATAATCATAAAAATAATAATAAAGTTGCGATTTGTTCTCAGAAATCTGGATTTACATTTTAGGAAATTCATTTTTTCCCCACCATGGAATAAAAGAAAATAAAGAAAATATAAAAGGAATATTGTGGGGGTTTTTTTTCTTCACATTCTGACTTTTTTTTAATCCAGTTGTGAGTTTATAACTTCAAATTGACTGATGTTTGTTAAAAGCTAAAAAATAAAATAAACTTAAATTTTAAATTGAAATAAACAAAAAAATAAATTGTTTAGAGTTGTCTGAATCACAAATTTTACCCATGAAGTACTCTGTATTTCCCATTTATTTCATATGCTGCTCATTTTAGCCCACTAGGAACATCAGAGTGACTTTAACAAAAACAAGAGTTTTTTCCTCTCACAAATGCTTAGGTTAGGTTAGTTCTGAGTTTACATCTCAATATAATAATAATAATAATAATAATAATAATAAAGGAAATCGCAAGTTTTTATTTCACAATTCTGACTTTTTCTCAAAATTCAGAATTTACATTTTAGAAATTCATTTTTTCCCCACCATGGAAAAAAAGAAAATAAATAAAATGTAAAAATAATGTTGTGTTTTTTTTGTTTTTTTTTCACATTCTGACTTTTTTCATGCAGTTGTGAGTTTATAACTTTAAATTCAGGCTTTTCATCTTAGAAAAGAACATTTCTGAGATGAAAATTGGTGATAATACGCAAGACAAATAAAAATGATTTGATTTCTTTGCCTTTTTTGTAGAGTTTTGTACAAAAAGCTAAAAAAATAAAATAAACTGTGTATTTATGTATTTATTTCATATGCTGCGCATTTTAGCCCACTAGGAACATCAGAGTGACTTTAACAAAAACAAGTAGTTTTGAGTTTTTTCCTCTCACAAATGCTTAGGTTAGTTCTGAGTTTACATCTCAATATAATAATAATAATAATAACAATAATAAAGGTAATTGCAAGTTTTTTATTTCACAATTCTGACTTTTTCTCAAAATTCAGAATTTACATTTTAGAAATTCATTTTTTCCCCACCATGGAAAAAAAGAAAATAAATAAAATGTAAAAATAATGTTGTGGTTTTTTTTTTTTTTTTTTTCTAAAAAAATAAAATAAACTGTGTATTTATGTATTTATTTCATATGCTGCTCATTTTAGCCCACTAGGAACATCAGAGTGACTTAAATTTTATTTTTTTTTTTTGACATTTATTGCTTTTTTTATGTCCACATTTTTTGTGTGTTCACATGGCAAGTGCCAAACTTAAGGCCACCAAAGGGTTCTCAGAAAGCAGTTTAACATTAAGTATAGGCCTTAATATTAGTAAGGACACTTAATATTGTCTGTATTGTGTGTTTGTGGTGCAGGTGGTGAGCAGGGAGAGTCTGGCGGCGCTGTATGAGGAACAGGCCGAACGGGCCGCCAGCAACCAGAACCCCTGGACCTTCCAGAGGATCGCCCGCTCCAACATGCTGGGCATCCGCAAAGTCCTGAGCCCGTTTGACGTCCACAATCACGGACGCTACACTGGGAAGTTCTTCGACCCCAAACGGGTGTAGCCTGATCGAAAGACAACTCGCTGAACTTCAGATCTCCAGCGTCAGCACAAATGAACACGCGCAGGATGTGGTTCGCTGATATTTAAGAACTTTAATAGACACCTGATGGATATCTGCTGCTCTGAGAGACCTGCCACTCACTTATCAGACGGATTCTGCAAACTCAGCAGCTTTGATCATAAAAGCGTGTCATCGTGGAAATGTTACGGAAACAAGGCGAGATCACCTGTTTACTCGATCGTTCTTTTGTCAAACATGCCGTTATGTGTGAGTCAATGTAATGTAGAAATCTTAAAGACGTATCGGTTAAAAAACGCAAGACAAATAAAAATGTTTTGATTTCTTTGCCTTTTTTTGTAGCATTTTATACATAAAGTACTGTATTTCCACCTTGGAAAAAAGGTAATTGTATTTTTTTTTTTAACTTTATTATTATAATTATTAATAATATTGCTATATTTTTTTTTCCTCAAAAAGGCTTAGGTTATGTTAGTTCTGAGTGTACATCTCAATATAATACTACTACTACTAATAATAATAATAAAGGTAATTGCGATATTTTATTTTACAATTCTGAGTTTTTCTCAGAATTTACATTTTTGAAATTCATTTTTTTCCCCACCATGGAATAAAACAATTAAATAAAATATAAAAAGAATATATATATATATATATTTTTTTTTTTATCTCACATTCTGATTTTATACATAAAGTACTGTATTTCCGCCTTGAAAAAAAGGTAATTGTATTTTTTTTTACTTTATTATTTTTTTTTATTATTATTATTATTTTATATATATATATATATCTTACACATTTCTTAGAACTTTGAGTTGCAAGATAAAAACAAGTAGTTTTGAGTTTTTTTCCTCTCACAAATGCTTAGGTTAGTTCTGAGTTTGCATCTCAATATAATAATAATAATAATAATAATAACAATAATAATAATAATAATAATAAAGGTAATTGCAATATTTTATTTTACAATTCTGAGTTTTTCTCAGAATTTACATTTTTGAAATTCATTTTTTTCCCCACCATGGAATAAAACAATTAAATAAAATATAAAAAGAATATATATATATATATATATATATATATATATATATATATTTTATCTCACATTCTGATTTTATACATAAAGTACTGTATTTCCACCTTGAAAAAAAGGTAATTGTATTTTTTTTTACTTTATTATTTTTTTATTATTATTTTATATATATATATATATATATCTTACACATTTCTTAGAACTTTGAGTTGCAAGATAAAAACAAGTAGTTTTGAGCTTTTTTCCTCTCACAAATGCTTAGGTTAGGTTAGTTCTGAGTTTGCATCTCAATATAATAATAATAATAATAATAATAATAATAAAGATAATAGCGACTTTTTAGTTCACAATTCTGAGTTTTTCTCAGAATTTACATTTTAGAAATTATTTTTTTTCCCCACCATGAAATAAAAAAAAATAAATATAAAAAGAATGTTTTTTTTTAAATTATTATTATTATTATTTCACATTCAGACATTTTTCATGCAGTTGTGAGTTTATAACTTCAAATTCAGACTTTTCATCTCAGAAAAGAAAATTGCTGAGAAGAAAATTGGTGATAACACGCAAAACAAATAAAAATGATTTAATTTCTTTGCCTTTTTTTGTAGAGTTTTGTACATAAAGTACAGTATTTCATAAATATTATAAATATTATAAATAAATATTTGGTCATTTAAAAATATAATACAGATTTAATGCATAAGTGAATGCAGACGAGGACATTTAATGAAAATAAAATAAACAAACGGCAGCAAGTAGGAAGTGTCAGTTCTCGCGCATGCGCACTTCCGTTTGCGCTTTGAACGCTGTGGCGCGAATCCGGTGAGTACGGAAGAGGCTGTTTATGTCGTACATAGACGATGAATTAGCGAGTTTTATTTGTTTAAAGCTCGAAATATTAATCGAATCGTTACAGTTTTTCCTCATTCTTCTCATAAGTATGTACTCAGAGAAAAAGCAGCTGCTGTTTCGACACAAAGGGCGAGCGACGCGATAAAAACAAATGACTTCCATTATAATAAACGAAGCTCTAACGTTAGATTATTTGTCGCTTTTATAGTTTATAGTCTTTTCTATTTGCCATATTCGAATACAATGGTTCTTTAAAGAATACCATGGTACTATACCATAGTATACAAAGAATACTAACAGCGCTTCATATCTAAGAAAAATAGCATTATCATATCTAAAAACGACTATACTTGATTGTCAGTGGGTTGTTTTACATTGGTGATCAGTATTTTGATGATTTCTCAGGTTTTGAACACTTATGCTGTCTGACTCTTTGATTTTGTGTTTTTCTGTTAAGATTTTCATTATGAAACCAGCTCGAGGGTCAGGAAGGGCCTCCACAAGGGGCCCCAGAGGAGCCACAAACAGGAACACTGATAAAGTGAGAAACAGCTAGCCGAATTCCAGTTTATTATTATTATTATTTGTATTTCACTATTTTTTTTAGCCATCGAAGCCTTTTATTGTACATTTACAAAGCAATATCATTTTCATATTAATCTCAAAATCACAAATTTATTTATGTGCCACTTTACAATTACTAACATCCAAATACTAAATAATAATTTTATATATTCTAATTTGGATCTTTGTTATACTGTCACTTCTAAAGCGCATTTGGAAAAGATTGTAATCATCAAAGAGGTGTTTTTTTTTTCTTATCAATATGTGACCTGATCCAGCAAATTGAGATTTTATCAATGGAAAGAAGAGACCATAAGCTTTAAAATGATATCCTAGTCAAAGTCATACCTTGAATGGTTTTAAAGATATATTAATTTAAGTTATGGTCGTCTGCCCTCTTTTTCCATCTTTTTCCACCTGAGAAAATCGCTTTTAAATTTTTTGCTTGTTTTTGTCGATCTCTTTCAAAATCCATTGCATTTAAAGGGATAAACTATTTATTTTACAGCTTAATTTGACCAAAAACATTTATATATAAATATAGAAATGCTGTTAAACCAGGCTGAAGCTCAAATTATTTTAAAGTATTGATTTGAATGAATATTTTAAAAGACACTTTTACAAAGATTTACTAAAATCAGAAAGTGAATCAAAAGTTATTCTTTTCATAAGTTTAAATTGATTTTTACCTTTCATGGGCATTTTTTACCTTTATAAAGCCGTTTTTTTGTGCATCTTTTCATCTTTTAATCTGTCAATTTTAATAATAATATATTTAGGCTGTTACTAAACAAATTAAATCAGTATCAACAAAATTTATCTTTGCAGAAGTTGCATATAAAGTGGCATTTAAATGCATTTACACATGATAACGCAGCTATATTTAAAATTATTTAAAAGTGAAAAGATTCTTTGAATGTGAAATTAAAACCACCAGTAAGTCGCTGTTAAAAAAGTGAGTCATTGCGATTGAATCATTTAAATGGTTGATTCATTCAGAAACGAAACACCTGATTAAGTAACAAAAAGGAAATATGCATTCAAAAACATAAGTCTTTTATCAGCTGCTTGTTTCTTGAGCTGTTGTATAAAATCAATATCACATTTGTATGTGGATTTTTGAAGGAAAAAAATCAGCATGACTACTTTTTGTGTGATATTGCTTAACTAGATGAAATTATATAAATTTTCTGCCCCATATGTTGAATTTTGTGATCATTCTAAATGCATTTTAATAGACTGAATCATGCAGTGAAAGAATACACTAAATGCTCTAAATGCTTACTAGATTTTATCACTTAATGTAACGTTATGCAGGCACTCTGTAGGTGTGTTTCAGTCAGCGTTTATGTCACTGTTTGTGTAAATTTCTAAGCTTTTTGATCAGTTTTATACAATATTATGTATTGATAGCGATGTTTCAGGGGATATACAGAATATAGAGAAATGCTCAGAAGTTGAGAAAAGCAATGTTCATTTCCAGTGATTTTAGTAAAACTTTAAGTCAACTTTAATAGTCTTTTAAATACCTTTACTCAGTTGTCTGGACTATGAAACTTTGGGAGATTATTTTTGAATGTCTGTTCTTGGAAATTAGCTAAAAAAAGAAAGGAAAATAGATTTTTTTTTCAGTGTTTTTCCACATTATCGACCCGTATCTTAAAATAGAACGTTGCGACTTCCAACTAATTTCGCCAGAACGGGTCACATATACTATTTGTTTTCCATTTAAAATGCTGTGTTCATAAGAATAAAGTAATACAGTTTACTGTTAACTTTAAGTTTCATATTTAGTTCTCTAACTGGAATGTCATGTTTTGCATTAAAAATAATACACCCCTCATCTTGCCTCAACCAAAATGTTGGTTTGACAGAGAAAAACTTGATTTGATGATTCTGAGTTTAAAAATATCAGTACAAAATTTCCATTATGTGCAGTTAAAAAAAAAAAAAAAAAAATAAAAATGAAGATTTTTCAAATTGCATACAGGGTTTCTGTTTGTCTTAAATCAGGGCTTAAAAAGGACTTAAGGGCAAATCCGCTTTATGGATGTGACACATAAATGCTTAGAGAATGTTTGTGTTTCCAATATACCGAACCATCTGTTTATATTTTAATAAACCCTTCTTGATAGTCTAAACATCAGAAAAATATCAGTCTATGTTAAAAAAGAAATAGTCATGTGTTATGGATGTGACAAAAAATAAGTTTTTTAGAGACTATATACTTTGTAGGATTTCTACGAAGTAAAATGCACAAACCACACGCAATAATAGCCAACAAACAGAAGTGATGGCTCTTCAAAGAACATGTCATTGTTGCTTTATTTTAATTTATGATGCGTCTATTTATGAGGAATATGTGCTGTTATGGATGTGACAAGCCTGAAAATAGCGCTTCACTTCACCAGACTATTAAAAATCATGCACTAAAAATAAAAATGCTTACAAAACTTTAAGAGATTCAAAACTTTTTTTTTTTTTAATGGTAAGGTTGAAATTAGCATGGAATTTCCCTTAAGTCTAAGCAGAAAGTCTTTTATTAAAGTTAAAAAATGTAAAAAAATTATTTAAAACATGACATTAAATTTTGCATGCATTGCAAAAAAAAAAAATATATATATATAATTTTTAAATTTTTTTATTTATCTTCCTCCCTCAGCATTTCTGCCTCATTTTTCAACACAAATATGTAAACATCCTTAAATCAAGATACATTTACTGGAGATGCAAAATGAACATGAAATTTGGTTTTCTGAGAAACTGAGCACATAGTTTGTTTTAAACAAGAACGTATGTGCCCACTGGATTTTTGTTTTAATCATAAACCATTCATTTTGATCAATTTCTCAAGAAAAATGTCTTAAGCAATAATAGAGGTCTTAAAAACTTTTCAATTTCACATGTGGAAATTCTCTGAGAATTGAATAGTTGTAATCTGGCTCATATGAAGACCGGAATCGTGGTTTTGTGGTGTTTTTCAGCTGATTGCAGGGGAAAACGAGACTTCTTCACCACACAAATGGTTGTGGAAAGTAAAAATGCTACAAATGAATGATATTTTGTGAGGAAGTGTGATGTGCTCCAACAAAAAAGAAATTAGAAAAAAACAAAAACAAGTATTAGATTATTCTGAAAAAATGATATTATTATATAAATAATGAAATCTAAAATAAATATGTCCAATGCTTCATTCCAGACGTCCAAACCCAGTGCTGAAGGCCCACATCCGGAGCCATCTAAGATGCGCAACGGTAAGTTGAGAAATGATGTGAGATGTCTGTACTTGAATGCTTCAGCAGACTCGTTGCGTAAGGTGAGGTTATTCTGAAACTCATTTGTCAACCTGTTGAGTTTCTTGTTACTGAATGTTTGCCAACAACAACAATGAGCTATACTGAAAAGCCTTCGTTTCCTCTTTTCTCTGAACATGTAAATTCTGCCTTTATTTTCTAACACACACGTTGTTCCAAGCAAAAAGTAAAGCAGTGAAAGCACACAGTCACCATCGGACTTCAGAAGGTGCCATACAATATCATAAACAGTCCGTCCATGTGAAATTAAAATCATTATCACTAAAATCACTCCATATCTTTCAGAAATCTCATTCATGAGTACTTGTTTTTGAAATCTTAATAACCAAATGAGGTGGCCTTCAGAAAGTTGAATATGTGAATGAAAAAATTTAACTATTGCACTGTTCAAAAAGTAAACGTGTTATAATTTAACATTTAAAGTCAAAAAATAATGTTGGAAATATTGTTCAATCCATAAAATCTTTCATGGAAAAAATATCCAGCTTTATTTTCTGGATACACTCCTACACTATATATTTTATATCTTTTGAATTTTTTTTTAACACCATGAAATAATAAAGGTAAAATTGCTATTTTTTTGTCTCACAATTCAAACTGTTTTTCCCACAATTATGAGTTCATATTTCAGACAGTTCCGAGTTATAAAAACACAATTTGCAAATTTACTTATTGCATTTCTTGTATGAGTTCATATCTTGCATTTTGGATTTTTTTTTTCCACAGAATTGCTTGTTGTAAGCTTACAATTCTGAGTTAATATGTTGCAATTCTGACAGTTTTTCCCTCAGAATTGCAATTCTGCATTTATATCTTACAATTCTCGAGGTTACGTCTTACATTTTGGATTTTTTTTCTCAGAATTGTGACCAAAAAAGGTTTATTTAAAGTGTGAGACTAATGAGAAACATTGGCAAATCACAAAATTCAATCAAAACAAAAATGGTTTGTTACATTGCTGCAATATTGATTTCCAAGGAGAATGTTCATTTGCCACATAACCGTATATATACCAATGCTAAAAGACTTAATGGTTCTAAAACTTTATTTTATTTATGCTAAATAATTTATTACCATTATCTTTTGAACTTTTTTGTTGAAACAGGACATATATTAGTGACAAATAAGATGACCTTTGAGTTGTTTTGTTCACTTGGTTTTGATCTGAGTACTGCAGTTACACACATTTATTAAGTATATATTTCTGTAAAGTGATATTTACATTGCAGCACGTTTATTATAGTTAACTAAAATAAAATAATTTTTGTTACTTGAAATAAAATAAGAGTTTCAACATTTTAATTTTAGTGCACTAAAATAAACTGAAACTAAAATAAAAATTATTAAAAGCTATATAGACAAAAGAAAAATATAAAAATTATAAAAACAAATTGAACAGGAAAATCTAAAAATAAAAAGTGACTCAAATGAGTAAATACTATAATAGTATGCTGCATTGCAGTCAAAAAAGTGTTAATAATTGAAAAGGTATGTCTATATGTACTCAAGTTAATTGATTATAAATTAATTGTTCGATTTGAATGAAAATCAAATAGGGACATGCTTAATGTAAACTGTGAATGAGGTCTGAGATTACATCAAATGATGGCACAATCAGCATTTTTAGCTACTTTATATACTTAAAAATCAGTATTATCTCTGAATATATTAGTCTGTTGTTTTACAGTAATAACATTTTGTTTTCTGTTTTTCTATTAAAACCTCAGCGATTGCTGGAAAGAGTAAGAATAAGGCAAACTGGAAGCCACTGACTAAGTCTTCCCTACTGGCTCTGGAGAACATGCTCGGTTTGTCTGTTCTGTGAGTAACGTGTTATGCAATAATTACAGGTACGTGCAGATTGCTTCATCATCACGATCTGATTGTGCTGTTTTTTCATGCTTTTGACTCAGATCTGTACTGGCATTGAAAAGCAAAGAAAAAGAAGAGTCACAGAAGCATCTCAACCTCCTTAAAAATCAGTAAGAGACGTTCTGCCAAACACCCCCTTTTGTTTTTCCACAGCGTTTCAGGCCTGACTCTTTCCCGATATGTTTTCGCAGGTTTCTGGCTAAGTGTGCGCAGCTTTCTGTTCCCCCGAGGAAACATGGAGACCTTATGCATGTGTCCCATCAGTTCAAAGCAGAGAGTAAGAAGTCTGAGAACGGCAAGAAGACGCTTGAGGCTTTGGAGGTGATGAACAAGCAGAATCACGATGATCAGTTGATCATGACATATGCGCTTATTAACTTTTGTTAACTTTTAGGAGAACGTGCGCTCGGTCGTGAGCACCCTGGAGGAGATGGAGGTGCAGATGGAGGGCTTGGAGGAGAAATGCAGGATAATGAGAAGCAAACTAGAGGATGAAGAGGAACAAACACAAGAGGTTCGGTGATCTGCTAAAACACAACTGGTTTTACTGATGGCTTCTAGTTGTTGTTTAATCCTGGTGTTTGACTCTGTGTTTCAGTTTCTCCAGCTGTCAGAACAGACCGTCCTGCGTCTTTCTTCTTTACCGTCTCGGCCAGCCAACGAGCCGACGCTGCAGGTACATCACACTACACTTCTGGTCAAATGAAACCTGTTAACTAGTCAAGATTGCTCTCTAAACTTTTAAGTCATGTTTAAGGCCAAAATCAAATGATAAATGAGGTTTTACTAACCCTAAAGTAAAGGTTTTGTTGATAGGCCTTTGTTGATATTTCTTTGACATTTACATTGGATTTATATTTATTTATTTAGCAGACGCGTTTATCCAAAGTGACTTACAAATGAGGTAAAGAATCAAAAATCGCTTCAGCAATTTTCACATTACTGTAATGCATTAATATAGAAACATTTATATGTTAGTACTCACATAAAATACTTATTTTATAACATAAAATACTTATTTTGCTCAATTTCCACCACAAAATAAAAAAAAAAAAAAAAACAGGTAATTGCGCCGTTTTATTTCTACAATTCTAAACCTTTTTCTTTCAATTCTGAGTGTATGTCTCAAAATTAAATCCTGGCAAATACAAGTTTATATCTTTGAGTTCTGAATTGTTGGAATAATGGAATAAAAATAAAAAAATGTTTTATCTTTTTTTTTTCTCGCAATTCTTGGACTTTTCCAAGTTATAAACAGAATTTGCAAAATTGACATTTTTCTCAGGATTGTGAATTTAAGAATCAATTGTAATGTCATGTAACCTCCTGTATAGCTCCCTATATACATCTATACGGATGCTTTTGCATTCCCATTGCTTTATTTTAGACAGTTTCTTAATTTTATTAGGTTTTGCATTTAGAAATGTATTTAGACATTCTAAATTTGGATAGATAAATATCAAGTTTTGTATTATAATTACAATCAGAAACCAGGCCTGTTGTAGTCTTAGCAGTTCATCTCTCTGTGTGGGAGGTGCATGTGAAAGTGAGAGAGAGAGAGACTCTCTTGTATTTTTCTTTGTATTTTTTTCCATGTATTCATTTTATTACACACATACTCAAAAAAATGTTTTATCTTTTTTTTTCTCGCAATTCTTGGACTTTTCCAAGTTATAAACAGAATTTGCAAAATTGACATTTTTCTCAGGATTGTGAATTTAAGAATCAATTCAGCATTTATTTATTGCATTTCTTGCAAGTTTATATTTTGCATCTTGACTTTTTTCTTCTCAGAATTGCAGTTGTGCATTTATTCCTCATATTTCTGAGTTTACATCTCACTTTTTGGATTTCTTTTTTCTCATACTTGTGAGAAAAAAAGTTTTATTTATTTTATAGTCTATTACCTTTTCTGTATGTTATATGTTAGTATTTGCTTGCTATGGAAGTCTGTTTCCACCACGGAATTAAAAAATAATTTTTATTTTTTTATTTTTACAATTCTAAACCTTATTCTTGCAATTCTGAGTGAATATCTCAAGATTACATCCTTGCAATTACAAGTTTATATCTTTGAGTTCTGACTTTTTGTTGGAATAATGGAATAAAAATAAAATTGTGACTTTATCTCACAATCTTTTTTTTTTTCTCGCAATTCTTGGACTTTTCCAAGTTATAAACATAGAATTTGCAATTGTGACATTTTTCTCAAGATTGTGAATTTAAGAATCAATTTGCCATGTATTTATTGCATTTCTTGCAAGTTTTTATATTTTGCATTTTTATTTTTTTTCTCAGAATTGCAATTCTGCATTTATTTCTTATATTTCTGAGTTTACATCTCACATTTTGGACTTCTTTTTTCCATCATAATTGTGAGAAAAAAGTTAATTATTTTATAAAGTCTATTACCTTTTCTATGTTTTAGTTTGCTGCTTTTATGCTGATTTCAATAAAAAAACACCATTGCAGTACATAAATGTGAGACTATTGAGAAACATTGGAAATCACCCAATTTTGTGTTCACAGGTTTGTTGCATTGCTGCAATGATGATTTACAAGGAAAATGTGTTTTCCTTAATAATATCACAATGCTAAAAGTCTTAATGGTTCTAAAATACATTTTTCATCAAGAAAATAAAGTAATTTCTTACCATTTTCTGAATTTGGGTGAAATAAGACATATTTAAGTGACATTTCTCCCGAATAAGATGATCTTTGGGTTATTTTGTTCTTCTGGTTGCAATCTGAGTAATATCAATATTGATTTTGTCACTTTGCAATTCATTTTTGGTTTTCACTTTGACCACAAGTAGTGTTTTGGATTATGGCCTTAAAAGCCTTAATGCTTAATGAATTTGTACATAATAAATCAGCCAAGTGTGTCTGCATATGTTTTTATAACAGCCAAATGACATAGGATGTCCAAATGACAAGTGTAGTGCAAGGTTTTGACACTTTCCTCACCACATCCTCACGGAAACGCACCCTATAGTGTGTACTGAAGTAAAAACGCATGTTGAGAAACTTGCCTTCGCCTTTTATGGAGGACTAACAAAGTTATACAGACAGACTTGATGCAATGTTTTCAGGAAAAGCGGTTTCAACACTGAACAGGGTACTTTTTGTAAATGTTGTGCAAGTGATTCACAATATGCTATTGATAATCACAATTATGCGACTGCAATCCAAAAATGAATGGCTGTTTTTAGATGTAATTGCAGTTTAAATCAAATCATGTTGGTCATTTTGATTTTGGACCATGTGCTGAATTACAAGGATTTCTGTGGGTCTTAAAAATAAACATAACCTTTACTAAGATCTCAGTTTCTGAGATTTTGAACAAAATGAAGTGAGTTATGCTTAAGAACAAATATCTGTCATTGGGGTATGAAAATATTTTTCTGACTACAGTGGCAAATAATTGTTTTTTGTTTTAGTATTAACCCTCTGGCCCTCTTCATGTGGGAGTCACACTTACCTTCTTCGCGGTCAAAAGTAACCGAAGTCTTAATTTAACTTTTCTTTTTTTCAGCAAAATCAATGCAATACATTTTTGTTCAATAATATTTTTTGATCATTATTTTGAATTTTGAGGAGATTTTATGAAACTATGCAATATTTAGACAATTTTAATAAGCTATTTTTTTCCATAGGATTTAATTATTTATATATTACTTTTCAATAAATACAACATTTCATATTAAAATGGAGTGAAATCATTTAAAATAATTTTTTTGAGCCGTTTTCAGAATTATTAAAAAATATAAAAAATTGTAAAAAATTAACTTGTGTAATGTCATGTAACCTCCTGTATAGCTCCCTATATACATCTATACGGATGCTTTTGCATTCCCATTGCTTTATTTTAGACAGTTTCTTAATTTTATTAGGTTTTGCATTTAGAAATGTATTTAGACATTCTAAATTTGGATAGATAAATATCAAGTTTTGTATTATAATTACAATCAGAAACCAGGCCTGTTGTAGTCTTAGCAGTTCATCTCTGTCTGTGGGAGGTGCATGTGAAAGTGAGAGAGAGAGAGACTCTCTTGTATTTTTCTTTGTAATTTTTTCCATGTATTCATTTTAATACACACATACTCAAAATTTGCTCTGTTGCAGTCTTACCCATTCATCTCTCTCTCTCTCTCTCTCTCTCTCTCTCTCTCTCTCTCTCTCTCTCTGTGTGTGTGTGCACATGGGTGTCAATTTTGCACTGTTGATATTTTAGAGTGTCACCCCTTGATTGCTGTGCTCTTTTTTTTTCTGCACAGTGGCTGATTTGTAGACCACAAAAAGGTCTTCATTTTTTTTGTATTTCCCATTCATTTCCTATGTCGTCATTTTTGACTGCGAAGAAGGCAAGTGTGACTTTTTTTTGACCCTTTAAAATACCCAAATCATGTCCACGGTTTTTTTGTGCGTTCACATTGCTAATGTAACAAAAGTCACCAAGTGTCATCTCATTATGATGAAGCTATGATTTTTTAAATTTTTAAATATAAAAATCAAAGAGGGCCTGGAATGACTGACTCCGTGTGTTTGGTTCTTCAGGAGCACCTCATGAAAATCATCCCCGATCCTCCGGCGGTGGTCCGAGCGCTTCAGACGGCTCCTGTTCTTGAGGATGTGAGGCCCTTTCTGGAGCTCGCACATAAACAGGTGGATGCAGTGCAAGCAGCTCATAGAGACACAGCCCTGGACTGAACATCACAAAGACATGAAACTTTACACAGACAACGACTGATAAACAAAATATCTGCTTGTTTATTTAAAAACTACAAGTTTGCTTAGAAAACTAGATATGGAAATGACATTCTTATCGAGCGTTAATGCTGCAGTATCAAGCGCTGGAATTCAGCTTTCACTTTCAGATTTAGCTTTGATGGGAAACTTTGCTGTCTTTCAAAATTTTATATGGTAAGTTAATCAAGGACTTCATCTTAATCTTTATGATGAAGATGTCTCATGTTGGTTTGATATGTTTTTTTTTTTTTTTTGAATGTTTTGCTACTAATCTGGGTGAAAATAATTTGTATTGCGTAAGATATAAGACAGCATCCTTAAAGGAGATGTTCACTTCCAGAACCAAAAATGTACAGATCATTTACTCACCCCAAGATGTTCATGTCTTTCTTTTTCAGTCGTAAAGAAATTGTTTTTTGACAAACTTTTCAGGATTTCTCTCCAAATAGTGGGCTTCTATGGCACCTGAGAGTTTGAACTTCCAAAATGCAATTTAAATACAGCCTCAAAGGGCTCTAAAAGGGCCTCATCTGCAAAAAAAAAATTATTTATATACTTTTTAACCTTAAATACTCTTCTTGTCTAGCTCTGGGTGTAAGTTGGTTCAAGGGAATGTCGAAAAACTCCAATCTTATTTTCTCCTCACACTTCAAAATCATCCTACATGGCTGTTTTACCTTTTTTTGTAAAGGGTGTTTTATGATCTTTGTAAACACTTTTTCAGTGATGTAGGACGATTATGAAGTATCTGAAGCATTTGAGGTTAAAAAGTATAGAAATAGTATATTTTTTTTTAGAAAATAACGATTTTTTCGAAGGATAAGACCCTTTTCTCATCGGCTGGGATCGTTTAGAGCTCTTTGAAGCTGCATTTAAACTGCATTTTACAAATTCAAACTCTGGGGCACCATAGAAGTTCAATATATAGAGAGAAACCCTTGAATGTTTTTGTTTTCCAAGTGAACTTCTCCTTTAATGCCTAATTTAAGACTATTCACAAAAAACACAGAAGTTCCTAAAATGGAAGTGCTACGATGCATCACAATTAAATCCAAGATTAAAACGGTCGCATCATTTACAGAAAGGCTCTTGGGAAATGCTTTCATGTCCATCAGATGAAGCCGTGGCCAGTCTCTTGAGTTTTATACTGTATATTGTCTGTCTGCAAGCTTCCCTAAAACTCAGAGTCCCTTCTTCGCAAGGACTTTCTCCGTAACGACTCTGATAACTCCTCGTTGAAGACCCGCTCGATCGTAGAGATGAGCGAGGCGCGAACCGTACGGCCGAGTCCACGAGCCGCAAACACGTACAGGACGGGGTTCAGTGCGCTCTTTATGTAAACCAGAAACAGCGCCACGTATGCCGCTCCGATCGCTCCTTCTTTGACCTTCTTCCAGTCGTCTCTCTTGTAAGAGAGGGCCCTCAAAAAGCGGCAGATGAAGTATGGCACCCAGCAGGTGAGGAAGAGGAGCATGGTGAGGAAGAGTACGCGGTAGAGACGGGTCAGACGGTTGGTTGTGTAACCCGGTCCGGAGGATGAAGTAGGCGAAGACATTGCGCTTTCAGCTTTCTTCGCGCAAAAAATCACAGCGATATTACACGACAAGAAGATCACCAGAGGTAGCAAGAATCCTGCCACGGTCTCCAATATGATTAAGGCGAGTCCTACTCCCTCGTCGCTCTCTACGCAGGCGTTGCGTTCCTCCCAGGTAATGACTTTGGATGTGCTAATGTAGGGCACAGCGAAGAGCGCCGCTAACGCCCAGATTGCGCCGCAGGCCAGCGGTACGGCCCACCGAGGCCGTCTCAATCGAGCCCAAACAGGTCTAAGGAGACACAAGCAGCGCTCCACCGCGACGGCGCACAGCAAGAACGCGCTCGCATACAATCCCAGGCATCGCAAGTAGATCACCAGCTTGCATACGGGTTCACCCAGCGTCCAGCTGAAGTTGTTCGCCAAGTAGGGCAGCATCATCGGCGTACGTAACAACAGGACCAAGTCGGCGAACGCCAGGTTCACCACGTAGATCCGGAAGCTGTCGGCGCTCTGCGTGTCACCGGTTACTCCTTTGTTGCGGCACCAAACTCGAGCCCCCAGCGCCCAGACCACCAGAGCGTTTAGAGAAACGCCCACGATGAAGATCATCACCGTTATCGCCATCTGCAGCACACGAATGCCCTCGCTGGGGTAGATGGTGGAGTTGGTGGAGTTGGAGGTGTTCATTGGTTCTCTGTGGAAACACAGGTGAGACGGTCACATGTGCAGCCTGATCCAAAAAACACAGGGCGTTTCGTTACGCTTAAGAAACACATCTGTATGAAATGAAGTTGCATGCAGGTTCCTCTTGGAAGCTTTGAAATAAAGTATGTACCGAAGTAAAGTTTACTTCCAGAACAAAAATGTACAGATAATGTACTCACCCCTCCCTGTCATTCAAGATGTTTGTGACTTTATTTCTTCAGTCGTAAATAAAATTGCTTAAATAAAATTTGAGTAAACACAATTTATATATTATAACAAATAAAAACTTAAATATTTAAATTTCATTTTATGTAATATTTAAGTACAGTATACTTAAAAATACTGTTTATCATATTTAATGTTTTAATTTAACCAGATATAAAAAATGTAATGCAGAAATACTTAGTACTAATTAGCTATAACACATCAGCACATGCTAAAGTGGTTATCAGAAAGACTCTTAATATATACTTGCATTTAAGTTGTCAAAGAATGTGCAGTATATGTAGTCTTCAAATTTTGTTGTCCATCCTCAACCTACAGGCTCCACAGGCTCTACTCTTTACCACAACGGTAACACAACAAATGCAACAAAACAGAAACCTATGTAAACCCTAACATAACACAACATTTAAGTACTAACTAATGTCTCCCTATGTTAATCTTGTGCAAAAAAACACAAAATAACACTTAATTTCAACATTTATTTTCCATGTCGTCTGATGCAAAGCATGCTGGGAACTAGAAAACTCAATCATTCTAGGTTCAGTTTACTACAACAACATTTTGAGTTTACAGAACTTATTTCAATTAAGTCCAATGAACTTTTCATTTATTTGAGTGAAAATAACTAATTTAATTTCAGTAAATTTCACTGTTCGGGTTTACAGTGCATATGCACGACTCATTGAGAAATGCAGTTCAAATGCAGCTTTAAACCCATCACAAATGCAGTTGTAAAGGACCCCAGTCAAGGAAAACTTGCTTTGCCTGAACCCATCTCATTTTCTTCCTCAAATTCAACATTATCCTACATTGCTGTTATGGTTAGTGTTTGATCTTTGCATGTTCACTTTGCAAACGCTGGGTTGGTGCTTCTGCTGTGATGTAGGATGATTTATAAATGATTTTTGAAGTTGAGGGAGAAAATGAGATGGGAGTTTTTCAACTCTCTTGAACTGTCTTGAACCAGAAAAAACGGCAAGATTAGAGGAACGTTAAAAAGTATATAAATTGTAATAAAAAACAACAATGAGATCGTTTGAGGCCCTATTTTGGAAGTTCAAACTCAGGGAACTGTAAAAGTCCACTTTTTTCCTCAAGAAACACAATTTCTTTATGGCTGAAGAAAGAAAGGCATGAACATCTTGAATGACAAGGAGTACATTATCTGTAAATTTTTGTTTCTGGAAGTGAACTTCGTTTCTCTTTAAAAAAACACATCTGTATGTTCTCTGGCCGTAAAATGAAGGAAGTTGCATGCAGTTTCCTCTTGGAAGCTTTGAAATAAAGTATGTCCAAAGTAAAGTTCACTTCCAGAACAAAAATATACAGATAATGTACTCACCCCCTTATCATTCAAGATGTTCATGACTTTATTTCTTCTGTTGTAAATAAGTGTTTTTTGAGGAAAACTTTTGAATTTTTCCCCCAAAAAAGTTCAAATGCAGCTTTCAAATGATCACAAATGCAGTTGTAAACGATCCCAGCCGAGGAAAAAGTGTCTAGCGAAACTTGCTTTGCCTGAACTGTTTTTTTTTTTGTTCTAGGTTTAAGACAGGGTTAAGACTTGATGGTTCAACTTCCATCTCATTTTCTTCCTCAAATTCAAAAAGGTCCTACATTGCTGTTTTGGTTAGTGTTTGATCTTTTTTGTATGTTCACTTTGCAAATGCTGGGTTGGTGCTTCTGCTGCGATGTAGGATGATTTATAAATGATTTTTATGAAGTTGAGGGAGAAAATGAGATTGGAGGTTTTCAACATACCCTAACTGTCTTGAACTGGAAAAAAACAGCAAGATTAGACAATGTTAAAAAGTATATAAAAAAACAACAATGATACTTGAGAAATCGTTTGAAGCCCTATTTTGGAAGTTCAGTCTCGGGGCACTATAAAAGTCCACTTTATGGAGAAAAATCCTGAAATGTTTTCCTCAAGAAACAATTTCTTTATGGCTGAAGAAAGAAAGACATGAACATCTTGAATCACAAGGAGTACATTATCTGTAAAGTTTTGTTTCTGGAAGTGAACTCCTTTCTTCTTTAAAAAACACATCTGTATGTTCTCCGGCCGTAAAATAAAGGAAGTTGCATGCAGTTTCCTTCTTTAGAAGCTTTGTTTTCATTGAAATAAAGTATGGCCCAAAGTAAAGTTCACTTCCAGAACAAAAATGTACAGATAATGTACTCCCTTGTCATTCAAGATGTTCATGTCTTTTTTTCCTCAGTCGTAAATAAAATAGTTTTTTGAGCAAACATTCAAGGATTTTTCTCCATATAGTAAACTTCCAAAAAGTCACAATGCAGTTGTAAACGATCCCAGCTGAGGAAAAAGGGTCTAGTGAAACTTGCTTTGCCTGAACTTTTATTTTCTAGGTTTAAGACTTGATGTTTCAACTTCCATCTCATTTTCTTCCTCAAATTCAACATCGCTACATTGCTGTTATGGTTAGTGTTTGATTTTTGCATGTTCACTTTGCAAACGCTGGGTTGGTGCTTCTGCTGTGATGTAGGATGATTTATAAATGATTTTTGAAGTTGAGGGAGAAAATGAGATGGGAGTTTTTCAACTCTCTTGAACCAGAAAAAACGGCAAGATTAGACGAACGTTAAAAAGTATATAAATTGTAATATAAAAACAACAACAACGATACTTGAGATCGTTTGAAGCCCTATTTTGGAAGTTCAAACTCAGGGAACTGTAAAAGTCCACTTTTTTTCCCCTCAAGAAACAATTTTCTTTACGACTAAAGAAAGAAAGGCATGAACATCTTGAATGACAAGGAGTACATTATGTTCATTTTTGTTTCTGGAAGTGAACTTCTTTCCTCTTTAAAAACACATCTGTATGTTCTCCGGCCGTAAAATAAAGGAAGTTGCATGCAGTTTCCTTCTTTGGAAGATTTGTTTTCATTGAAATAAAGTATTGCCCAAAATAAAGTTCACTGCATTTTGGAAGTTCAAATTCAGGGCACTATAAAAAGTTCTACTTTATCTTGAAAAGTTTTCCTCAAAAAACATAATTTCTTTACGACTGAAGAAAGAAAGACATGAATATCTTGAATGACAAAGAGTACATTATCTGTACATTTTTGTTTCTGGAAGTATACTTATTTCTTCTTTAAGAAACATCTGTATGTTCTCTGGCCATAAAGTGAAGGAAGTTGCATGCAGTTTCCTTCTTTACAAGGTTTGTTTTCATTGAAATAAAATATGGCCCAAAATAAAGTTCCGGAAAACTTCCAGAACAAAAATTTACAGATAAATGCTCAGTTTTTTCTAGGTTTAAGACGGGGTATGTCTCAACTTCCATCTCATTTTCTTCCTCAAATTCAACATGGTCCTACATTTTGGTTAGTGTTTGATCTTCTTTGCATGTTCACTTTGCAAACACTGGATTGGTGCTTCTGCTGCGATGTTTTTATTTTGTGAAGCTGAGGGAGAAAATAAGATGGGAGTTTTTCAACATACCCTAATTGTCTTGAACTGGAAAAAACAGCAAAATCAGACAATGT
This sequence comes from Cirrhinus molitorella, assembly GCA_033026305.1. Taxonomy (NCBI): domain Eukaryota; kingdom Metazoa; phylum Chordata; class Actinopteri; order Cypriniformes; family Cyprinidae; genus Cirrhinus; species Cirrhinus molitorella. The sequence continues at coordinate 1,250,195 of CM065120.1, forward strand.
TAAAAAAGGTTAAAAAGTATATAAAAAAACAACAACAATACTATTTTGGAAGTTCAGACTCGGGGCACTATAAAAGTCCACTTTATGGAGAAAATCCTGAAATGTTTTCCTCAAGAAACAATTTCTTCACGACTGAAGAAAGAAAGACATGAACATCTTGAATGACAAGGAGTACATTATCTGTAAATTTTTGTTTTTAGAACCATTTCTTCTTTAAAAAACACATCTGTATGTTCACCGGCCGAAAAAATAAAGGAAGTTGCATGCAGTTTCCCCTTTTGGAAAGCATTATGAAATGCTTTGTTTTCATTGAAATGAAGTATGGCAATGTCACAATACTTTATGCATTAATTACTTTTTAAGAAGTTTACTTCCAGAAAACAAAATTACAGATAATTTAGTCATCCAAGATGTTCATGTCTGTAAAAAAATGTTTCTAGAGGAAAACTCTATGGTGCCCAAGAGTTTGAACTTGAATAAATGCAGTTTAAGCAGCTTCAAATTGCTCTAAACAATCCCAGATGAGGAATAAGTACTTATCTAGCTAAATGATTGGTTATTTATATACTTTTTAAGTGCAGAACTCACCATTGAAGATTAGAAGTTGAAGTTTTCCTCAAAAAACATAACTTTACAACCAAAGAAAGAAAGACATGAACATCTTGGATGACAAGGGGGTGAGTAAATAATCTTCAAATTTTAGTTTTGGAAGTGAACATGTTTTTATGCATTTTTGCTGAAAGGGGAAGACACAAATTTAGGTACACAACATTTTAATTTATTAAGCTTCCTTGTTTACTAAGATATTACCAGAAATGTTTTAGAATTGTCTTGTGTGAGTGCAAAACATCTTACATAATCTTAATTTTGCATTATTATTAATTATTGTAATGCATTGCTTATGTTTCTTGCCATGAAAGTAGCCTCAGTTGCTGACATGGCATTTAAAAACTACGCTGGTACTACTAAAATACCCTTTAGGGAACACAAACATTGTGCGGTTGCACAACGTAACCACAATGTTAAAGAATGCTTCACCCAAAAATGAAAGTTCTGTCATCTTTACTCACAATCATAGTGTTCAGTATGAGTTTCTTTCTTCTGCAGAACACAAAAGATGATGTTTTGAAGCGTGTAATTGCTCCCCATCCACATCCATGGTGTTTTCTGTGCATTTTGGTGAAAATGTTTAACAGAAGAATGAAACTCATATTTTTATGTGACCTTTCCCTTTAAGACTCAAGTTCAGCTTTAGTTTAGACCTGCAAAATGATTCAAAATAAGTTTATATTTGCACACTGTATGTGTGTGTACTGTATATATTATGTATATATAAATACACACATGTATATATTTAAAACAAATCGTATGTAAATGCTTAAATATAAATATTATACATATAAATCTAACATATTTTCCTTGCAAACATAAACTTTTCTTTTGAATCGATTAATCATGACTAATTGTTTGGCAGCTCTACTAAAGGGTTAATCGCTCTGTCTTATTAGTTTTACTTTAGACCCATCTGCATTATGTAAGACTTATAAAAGTAATGACCAGTCTTAAAGAAAAAAGCTTGTAAAACTAGTCTAAGCAGTCTATGCAACCGCCCACAGATTAAAGTGGTGTGGAAATGTTAAAATAATAGACATTTTAGGGAGTGTAGTGAATCTTTAAAAGTATTAGTGCTCCTATTGATGTGCTCAAACTTCTAAAATAAGATATTTTGATGAATTTTGCTAACCAAACCATAGACTTTCATTGTATGGAGAAAAAAAAAAAAAAATCAAGGCTACACTAATGGGAAAAAAAATACAAAAAATGTATTTGAAATACATTTTTTGTGCTAAATATATTACAAATACTTTTACATATTTATGTGCTTCATAAAAATACCCTGCAATTTTACTTTTGGTATACTAACCTGGCAGACTGCTAAACTGGAGCAAATTTAATTGTGCGGAAGTAGAGATGAGATCCAACTAAAGATTGTGATAAAGTGGAACTCTAAGTATAGTTCAAGTGCACTTCAGATACATTTCATTTAAAGAGTAGTTCACTTCCAGAACGAAGAGTTACAGATAATGTACTCACCCTCTTTGTCATCCAAGATGTTCGTAAAGAAATTGCTTTTTGAGGAAAACATTTCAGGATTTCTCTGCATATAGTGGGCCACATTCCAAAATGCAGTTTAAATGCAGCTTTAAAGGGCTCTACATGATCCCTAAATGATTACACTTTATATACTTTTTAAGCGCAAATGCTCATCTTAGTCTAGCTTTTGTGTGTTTTCTAGTTCATGACAAGGGTACACTGTAAAAAAACAAACACAATTTAAGTCAACTTAAAATAATTTGTTACCTGGCTGCCTTAAATTTTGAAGTTCAGTCAACTTGAAAAAAGTTTAGTCATCTTGAAATGTGTCAATTTAGATATTTGAGTTGATTCAACTTAACATTTTAAGGCAGCCGAGTAACAAACAGCTGTGAAGTTTAACAAACTATTTTTTTGTTTAGTTTGACTCGATTATCTAAGTTGTCACTTAGTACAACTTAACATTTCAACTTGAATAAACTTATTTGAGTTGACTGAACTTAAAATTTTAAGGCAGTAGGGTAACAAATTATTTTAAGTTGACTTAACAAATTTTTTACAGTGTATGTCAAATCTCCCTTCTTATTTTTTCCTCCAACTTCGAAATCGAATATTAAACAGCGATTTAGGACTATTTTGAAGTTGGAGGAGAGAATGAGATGAGTTTTTCGACATACACTATCATAAACAGGAATACATAATTAACTCAGAGCTAGACCAAGACAAGCGTTTGAGGTTAAAAGCAAAATATCCGATCGTTTCGCTAGAGAAGACCTTTATTGTACAATGTAGAGTCCAAACTCTGGGGCACTATAGATACTAACTATATGGAGAGAAATCCTAAAATGTTTGCCTTTTCTTTACAACTGAAGAAAGAAAGACATGAACATCTTAGTTTAAATGCAGCGTTAAATGGCTTTAAACAATCCCAGCCAAGAAATAAGGGTCCTATCTAGTGAAACGATCGTTATTTTCTAAATTTTTTTTTTACAAAAAACACAATTTTGTTGAGTCAACTTAAAATAATTTGTTACCCTACTGCCTTAAAATTTTAAGTTCAGTCAACTCAGATAAGTTTATTCAAGTTGAAATGTTAAGTTGTACTAAGTGACAACTTAGATAATCGAGTCAAACTAAACTAAAAAAATAGTTTGTTGAACTTAACAGCTGTTTGTTACTCGGCTGCCTTAAAATGTTAAGTTGAATCAACTCAAATATCTAAATTGACACATTTCAAGTTGACTAAACTTTTTTCGAGTTGACTGAACTTCAAATTTTAAGTCAGGTAACAAATTATTTTAAGTTGACTTAACATTTTTTACAGTGTATGTCAAATCTCCGTCTTATTTTTTCCTCCAACTTCAAAATCATCCTAAATCGCTGCAAACCCAGTGTTTACAAACTGAACGTGCAAAGATCATCAAACGCCCTTTATAAAAAAATATTAAACAGCGATGTAGGACTATTTTGAAGTTGGAAGAGAGAATGAGATGAGTTTTTGACATACGCTAACGATCATAAACAGGAATACACAATTAACTCTAGACCAAGACAAGCGTTTGAGGTTAAAAACAAAATATCCGATCGTTTCGCTAGATAGGACCTTTATTGTATAATGTAGAGTCCAAACTCTGGGGCACTATAGATACCAACTATATGGAGAGAAATCCTAAAATGTTTGCCTTTTCTTTACAACTGAAGAAAGAAAGACATGAACATCTTAGTTTAAATGCAGCGTTAAACGGCTCTAAATGATCCCAGCCAAGAAAGAAGGGTCTTATCAAACAAAACAATCGTTTATTTTGTGTAAAAAAAAAAAAACTTTTTTTAATTTATATACCTTTTAAGCCGAAACGCACATCTTAGTCTAGCTTTACGTGAACGGTGTGTTTTCCAGTTCATTTTTCACAATTTGTTGAGTCAACTTAAAATAATTTGTTACCCTGCTGCCTTAAAATTTTAAGTTCAGTCAACTCAGATACGTTTATTCAAGTTGAAAAGTTAAGTTGTACTCAGTGACAACTTAGATATTTGAGTTGACTTAAACTTAAACTTAAAAAAAATAGTTTGTTAAACTTAACAGCTGTTTTTTTTACTCGGCTGCCTTAAAATGTTAAGTTGAATCAACTCAAGTATCTAAATTGACACATTTCAAGTTGACTAAACTTTTTTCGAGTTGACTGAACTTCAAATTTTAAGGAAGCAGGGTAACAAATTATTTTAAGTTGACTTAACAAATAGTTTTTTACAGTGTTTGTCAAATCTCCCGTCTTATTTTTTCCTCCAACTTCAGAATCGTCCTCCATCGCTGCAGAAGTACCAACCCAGTGTTTACAAAGTGAACGTAAAAAAAAAAAAAAAAAAAAAAAATATATATATATATATATATATATATATATATATATATATATATATATATTAAACAGCGATGTAGGACTATTTTGAAGTTGGAGGAGAGAATGAGATGAGTTTTTCGACATACACTAACTATCATAAACAGGAATACATAATTAACTCAGAGCTAGACCAAGACAAGCGTTTGAGGTTAAAAACAAAATAACCGATCGTTTCGCTAGAGAAGACCCTTATTGTACAATGTAGAGTCCAAACTCTGGGGCACTATAGATACTAACTATATGGAGAGAAATCCTAAAATGTTTGCCTTTTCTTTACAACTGAAGAAAGAAAGACATGAACATCTTAGTTTAAATGCAGCGTTAAATGGCTCTAAACAATCCCAGCCAAGAAATAAGGGTCCTATCTAGCGACACGATCGTTATTTTCTAAAATTTTTTTACAAAAAACACAATTTGGTGAGTCAACTTAAAATAATTTGTTACCCTACTGCCTTAAAATTTTAAGTTCAGTCAACTCAGATAAGTTTATTCAAGTTGAAATGTTAAGTTGTACCAAGTGACAATTTAGATAATCGAGTCAAACTAAACTAAAAAAATAGTTTGTTAAACTTAACAGCTGTTTGTTACTCGGCTGCCTTAAAATGTTAAGTTGAATCAACTCAAATATCTAAATTGACACATTTCAAGTTGACTAAACTTTTTTCGAGTTGACTGAACTTCAAATTTTAAGTCAGGTAACAAATTATTTTAAGTTGACTTAACAAATTTTTTACAGTGTATGTCAAATCTCCGTCTTATTTTTTCCTCCAACTTCAAAATCATCCTAAATCGCTGCAAACCCAGTGTTTACAAACTGAACGTGCAAAGATCATCAAACGCCCTTTATAAAAAAATATTAAACAGCGATGTAGGACTATTTTGAAGTTGGAAGAGAGAATGAGATGAGTTTTTGACATACGCTAACGATCATAAACAGGAATACACAATTAACTCTAGACCAAGACAAGCGTTTGAGGTTAAAAACAAAATATCCGATCGTTTCGCTAGATAGGACCTTTATTGTATAATGTAGAGTCCAAACTCTGGGGCACTATAGATACCAACTATATGGAGAGAAATCCTAAAATGTTTGCCTTTTCTTTATAACTGAAGAAAGAAAGACATGAACATCTTAGTTTAAATGCAGCGTTAAATGGCTCTAAATGATCCCAGCCAAGAAATAAGGGTCTTATCTAACAAAACAATCGTTTATTTTCTAAAAAAAAGTTACAATTTATACTTTTTAAGCGCAAATGCTCATCTTAGTCTAGCTTTATGCGAACAGTGTGTATTCCAGTTCATGACAGTTAGGGTACACTGTAAAAAAACAAAAAACACAATTTGTTGAGTCAACTTAAAATAATTTGTTACCCTGCTTCCTTAAAATTTTAAGTTCAGTCAACTCGGATACGTTTATTCAAGTTGAAAAGCTAATTTGCACTAAGTGACAACTTAGATATTTGAGTTGACTTAAACTTAAAAAAAAAATAGTTTGTTAAACTTAAGAGCTGTTTTTTTTACTCGGCTGCCTTAAAATGTTAAGTTGAATCAACTCAAGTATCTAAATTGACACATTTCAAGTTGACTAAACTTTTTTCGAGTTGACTGAACTTCAAATTTTAAGGAAGCAGGGTAACAAATTATTTTAAGTTGACTTAACAAATAGTTTTTTACAGTGTTTGTCAAATCTCCCGTCTTATTTTTTCCTCCAACTTCAGAATCGTCCTCCATCGCTGCAGAAGTACCAACCCAGTGTTTACAAAGTGAACGTGTAAAAAAAAAAAAATATATATATATATATATATATATTAAACAGCGATGTAGGACTATTTTGAAGTTGGAGGAGAGAATGAGATGAGTTTTTCGACAAACACTATCATAAACAGGAATACACAATTAACTCAGAGCTAGACCGAGACGAGCGTTTGAGGTTAAAAACAAAATAACCGATCGTTTCGCTAGATAAGACCCTTCTTGTATCGTGTAAAGCTCTTTGATGCTGCATTTAAACATCATTTTGGAAGTCTAAACTCTGGGGCAACAGATACTCACTATATGGAGAGAAATCCTGAAATGTTTGCCTTTTCTTTACGACTAAAGAGACATGAACATCTTACTCAAACTCACAAGGGGGTGAGTTTTTGTTCTGAAAGTGAACTAATACTTTAAAGACTGATATATTTCACAGATCATGCACTCAGTCATCATCAGTAGTGACATTAAAGCACATTTTAGGAATATTAAGAAATGCATTGTGCAATAAGTACTCCAAAGAAAGTTTTAAATCAGTAAGTCTATGTACAGTTAGTAATATGTTAATAGATTTGAAGTATACTTGTTATGAAATAAATGTATTTTATTTATATATATATATCTATATCTATATATATTTATTTATTTATTTATTTATTAATTTATTTAAATTTTTTTGTTTATTTATTTTTTACTAGGGTAAGTAATATGTTAATAGATTTGAAGTATACTTGTTATGAAATGCATGTATTTTATTTATATATATATTTATTTATTTTTTAATTTATTTAAAATTAATAAATTTTATTTATTTTATTTATTTATTTTTTACTAGAGTAAGTAATATGTTAATAGATTTGAAGTATACTTGTTATGAAATACATGTATTTTATATATATATATATATATATATATATATATATATATATATATATAAATTTTTTTATTTTTTTTATTTTTTTTACTAGGGTAAAATATTTTATTTTGTGTTCAACTGAAGAAAAAAACTCATACAGGTTTGGAACAATTTGAGCAATTAACAAGATTTAAACTTTTGGGTGAACACTTCTTATAAATGTTAAAACGCAGCATTTGATCAAATTGCGAGAGATCAGATGCAGGCCCAAAAAACCCCACAGACCCAAATCTAGAGACCTGATAGGAGACTCTCTGATAATAAACTACCAGAATACCTCAGCAGCGCTTTATCTATCACTGAACACCTTTAGATCAAACACAGGTGCAGTTGCGTGGTCATGCGATGTAATGCTGTGGTGTTCATAGGAACGGTGAGTCGCAGGAATGTTAACTTTATCACCTGTAGGCGTAGCTTTATTGCACCCACAGCTGTCCTCCCATTCACAACCTGTTTACACACATCCACAATGCATTCCTTGCATGCGTACACACCCACACCTGGAACACGTTTCTTACACGAGAGCATTTCGGTTTCAGCTTAAATTCTCTGGTTCAACTGATTTCTGTTTTAATGATTCATTTATTCATTCTTAGAGTCTCACAGATTAGCTCTAATTGAGATTTATGAGCGTGTCTTACCTTCTTTCGAGGTTCTGGTCGACTCGCATGCATTGACTCAGAGATCTGAGAGCTTTTGGTTGTTTGACGCTGTCTTGAGCTGATGGAGGGATAAAAGCAAAAAAAAGGGAGTGTTTCTGTACTTATAATCTGTCAGTGGGAGGGTTTAAGCTTGACACTCTCCCTTTCAGTTTGATTGCAACATCAATGGACAGCATGAAACTTTAACTAAATGTAGTGACTTAGTAGTGCTTCATTCACGTGCTGCACTGAATTACTGAATTTATTGCGTATGGCTTAGGAGCAGTTCAGAAAATGTGAATACTTCATCAGGTCTATGATTAGGGCTCATTTGAGTGCAGAGATGCAGTTTAAAATGTATTCATTTATTTATTTTTTAAAAATTGGGACATTTTTGAATAAATTTTTTTATTTATTCAGATTTTTTTTTTTTTTCAGTTCTAGTTTTAGTAAATTTTATATATATATAATAATTAATTTTTTCTCCCTTATTTTCTTTTAACCCTCTGGTGCTGTTTGGTTATTACCAGTTTTGATTGATTTAATCATTAATCTAAAACGGTGTATTTTGTATATTTATTTTAATTCAAAGGACAAAATTCTGCTAATATAATTATTTTATATTTATAATAATTTGTGCTAATGTGTATATGTAATTATATATTTTTACTATTTGTTATTAATGAATATACAACAATTATAATAACTAAATAATATGTAATATTTTCTGAAATGTAATATAACTATAATAAATTTCTAGTAATGTAATTTTGTATTATGTTTCTGTAAATGTATTTTTATTTAAAAGACAGCTTTCTGTTAATAATTTTTATTTGTAATTTATAATTTATAATTGTGGACGTGATCCGAAAAAGCTAAATGGTCTTTAAAAAAAAAAAAAAAATCACACTTGTGTTGTTCCTGGTCAAAAATGACCGCCATTGGAAATGATTGAGAAAATAAGCAATAATATGAAAATACAGAGAATTTTTTGTGTGGGAACTATAGTGTGACTAACACAAAGCGTGTTTTTGCAAATGCATGAAATAAAATTAATAAATCGGCCAAAAATGCCGTACAAACACTGACACCAAGAAAGTGGTTACACTCTAAAACATCAAAACAGACACACAACACACTATTATATACACAAATGAGCTGGTGTGGCCATAGCAATATGGCGAAATTGAGCCAGAAGACTCAAATAAGAGGTTGAAATCTGATTGATCAATCTCTGATAAGCATTCCTGTTCATTTCAGTTACATTTTTGTTGAATTGTGATGTTGTGTAGTCTTTCTGTGTTCAGGTTTGACTGTAGAGAAATAAATGCAAAAATTTCAAACCAAAAATTCAAGCAAAACCTAGATTGTCTTTGAGAATGTCTAAATGTATATCCAAATCCACAACTTAATAAAAATAAGTCATTATGTCTAAAAACAACTAAGAATTTATAAGCCTTTATATAGGAATCTAGTGGCTAAACCAAGGAATTGCAGACGATTTTCTTTTTTTTCTCCGACCAGATGGCACTAATCTGACTTAAAAAAAATTATTTTAAAGGCATTGTCTCTATTTTAACATGAAATACTGCCATAATTGAAAAGTAGTAAATCTTTAAATATTTACAAATTTTCAATGGGAAAAATTTGATCATAATTATCGCATAAATATTAATTAGTACTATGAAATTCTCTTAAAATACAAATTAAAAAATAAAAAATATTATGGAATAAAAATGTTACAATGATTTTGCTGAATATAAAGATATAATAATTCTCCAAATAATACTCCAAAATGAACAATACCAGAGGGTTAAATGTAATACAGTTTTTATTTTGGTTTTAGTTATTTTATTTCATTTAGGTTTTTTTTTTTGTTGTTGTTGTTGCCTTGACTTTTACTTTTTACGTATAGGTTATGTATTTTGGCTACAAAATGACTATTATTGCTTAGATTAAAATAAAAATAAATAATAATTTTATATTTGTATATAAATTATATTTTAT